>VWZW01006989.1:486871-506116 GCA_013397115.1 Edolisoma coerulescens
GGGGAGCGGGCTGAGGGAGCGCAGCGGGGCCGGGCCGGGCCGGGGGGCGGGCTGAGGGAGCGCAGCGGGGCCGGGCCGGGCAGGGGAGCGGGCTGAGGGAGCGCAGCGGGGCCGGGCCGGGCCGGGGAGCGGGCTGAGGGAGGGCAGCGGGGACGGGCCGGGCCGCCGCTCTGACACGCTGTTCTCCAGGGCCAGGAGGAGCCGGAGGACATCGTGAGCGCCGCCAGGACCTGCAGCCGGCTGTTCGGGGCGCTGCTGGAGCGGCGGGGGCTGTTCGTGGGGCCGCTGCCCGACCAGGACGCCTCTCTGGCCGGTGAGCACGGAGCGGGGCCCCGCGGCGCTGCCCGGGACAGGCGCGGCCCTGCCCGAGCGCAGCCTGTCCGTGTGTCTCTCCCTCACAGAGAATTACAGCGCCGAGGACAAGTACAGGATATGGATGAGGCACCGCTACAGGGACTGCGTGGGCTGCCTGGGGGAGCTCATGGGGCACGACGCATTCCAGGTCAAGGTGGGTCCTGAGCCCGCTGCTGACCCGCGAGTTCACGGGGGGGAGCGGTTCCTTGAGGTTATCGCCCCGTATTTCAGTGTAGGAGGACAGGCAGTGCTGTAAGACAGCACTGGTGCTCTGGCTCACCAGCTGCCAGCAGCAAGCATGCAGCTTTTTCAGGGAATAATATCTTAGGTTATTCTTCCTCCTTTTGAAAGTTGCCTCCTTTGGGTCTGACCCTTGGTGTCCTTGTTTAGGTGGGGATTTTTTTGTGATGTTGCTTTTTTTTTTTTGTGATGTTGCTTACTTTTTTTTCATGATGTTGCTTTCTTTTTTTTAAAGGAGTTGGCACTCTGCACGCTCATGAAGTTTGTCGAATTGGAGGCACAATATCCATTGATCAAAATAGAGTGGAAGGGAACTTTAACTTTTCCTTGTGACCTTCTTAAGGTAAGCTGCAGAACTGAGAAGTCCCTCCTGTCAGTGACCCGATGGCTCAAGAACTCATGTCCCCTCAGCCATCTCACTCTCTGCTCCCGTGGGGTAAGAGACTGACTTGTTGCTTTCCTTTCCAAACCCTTTGTTAGGTGGTTGTTGATGGTTTGCTTCCCATCAACGAGGACGCCTCACTCCTGATCTCCCGCTTTCAGGAGTACATGGAGTACGACGACGTGCGGTACTTTGTCATGAAGGCTGTCACTGCCAGCATCGGGCAAGTCATGCAAAAGACAAAGGAGGTAACAAATTGTTACTGGTCAGGTGGCTCTGGCTGAGCTGCTCTAGGTTGTGTATCTTGTGGGTGAAGCAAGAAGGGAGTAGTGGTATATGGAAATATTTGGAAGCCAGAGAAATGGGTGTGCCCACTGAAGGCATTGAATTTTTTTCTTATGTGTGTCAGTATGCCAAGACTGGCTTTACTTTGAAATTGAAGGTATTTCGAGACACATACTGTTGTTCTTTCTGGTCTAAGCTCTAGCTTCTGTTTTACCCAAATCTCTACAGCTTGGGTGACACACAGAGAGCTTTTAGTTCTGTTTACTCTGGTGCAGAGGAAGAATCTGTTTCCTTTACTGGATCCACCAGTTTTGTTAAACCAGGATTAGTACAGAGACAGGTTTTGTGTTGGATAAACAAGTAATACTGAGTTAAATGCAGCAGTAGAGAATATACCAGCATGTAGTTCAGTCATCAGCATTTTCCCTTTCTCTTTCCTAAATATATTCAGTACTTGGAAACAGGGCCATATTAAAGCCCAGCATCTTGCTGTCTGTTGTGGAACTTGCTTCATATTTGTTCATATGCTTTTTTCTCAGAGGCCGCTGCCTTTTTACCAGCAGAACGTATTTTCCCTCATCTCACCCATTAACATGCCAAACAAAGAGTCTGAGATGGTCAAATTTATGGTCAAGCAAGGTTAGTAAACTCTGCATGATGAACTGTGTGTGAAAACGAAAATCAGGTTTAAGACTTTTAGTGTGTAAAGACTATTATTGTTTGCTGATGAAGAATGTCTGCTTCTTTGATCAGTTGTTTCTAAACAGTGTTAAAAATCCACATTACTCATTCTACAGAGGGGTCTGTCATGTATCAAGATAAGTACTTCAGCCAAAATTTTTAGCGTAAATAAAGGTCATCTTAATTTTCTAAACCTCCATTTCAAGTTCAGCATCTGTTTTCCCTTCCTTCTTAGATAACCGTGAGGAGTTGAAACTTTCAAAGCTGCAGGTAACTGTTCATTTGTTGCATTAGAATTGAAATTTTTTCTGCTTGCAATAGAGCTTTGTCTACAGCAGTGTTTTTAACTCACTGTTTGCAATTTTGTTTTAAGGCACACAAGCAGGTGTTTGAAAGGATGTGGCTGACTTTTTTGAAACACAAGGTGAGTGTTACTTCTGCCACTGATCTGCATCTCTCTTTAATTTAAGGATTGCTGATCCTTAGCAGTTGTGTCCAGCCTTGCACGGAGCTGCTGGTAGGAGCCCAGTATGTTTTGAATGTTGGATGAGAACAGCCCAGTGATCATTTCTGTTGGAGCACTCTGCCAAGAACCACGACCTCATATGTGGCCTGTTTTTCCTCCTTACTCTCAGCCTTTTTTCCCCACCTTAAGCATGTCTGCCCATAAGGGTGATCTGCAGCATGACAACCTCTGCTCACAAGCTGAAGCTTCCCCAGCCTTTCTCCTGGTGATTTTCCCCATCTGAGTGATGACACTGTTAGTTGTGAGCACCTGCTCCTTGAATGAACTTAGTTGTTGTCACTTGTAAACTCTCCCATTTGGGAGCTGCTGCTGCAAGCTGTTCTGTGTTGTCCTGGCACATTCCCTTCTGCTTGTGCATTGCCTTTTTAGCCACAGGTTGCTGCTGCTCTCCGAGTTCTCCCTGCAGTGCTTGTTTCACTCTGTGGTTTTGTCCTTCACAGCTGCCCACTGGCCTTTACAAAAAGGTTCTTGTCATTCTGCACGACTCTGTCCTGCCTTACATGAACGAGCCCACTCTCATGATGGACTTCTTGACAGTGGCCTATGGCATAGGTGAGTGAGAACAGCCTTTTGTCCTTTGTGGTACCTGCAGCATGGGACAGATGGACCTGGCAGCTCTGCTGGATGCAGCACCACGGCCTGGATGGTGGAATAGGTCTACTTTTGGTTGGGATGGAGCTAAGGAACTAGGGTGAACTCCGTTGTCCCTGAAAGTGAAATGATTTTACCTGTGTTTGTCAATGTGATTGCTCCTTGTGTGTAAGGAAAATCATATTTAAGGCTTTGGGAAGAATAGAATACTGGAGCGATTTATTTTAAATATAGAGTTCAGCCAGTGCTGCTGATACCTGGGCTGCATCCACAGGTTCCTACAGAAATGTCCTTTCTGAGCAGACCTCTGCCTCTCCAGTGTGGCTTTTTTGAGGAATTAAAACAGCACATTTATGTGTCTCAGTCATTGAACATTTGTTCTACTAAACTACAGTTTAATCTTTGTAAGAAACTTGGGAGCCTCTGTAAGGGTGGAGATGAAATTGTTTCACCTTTCAGCCAGCACACTGGCTCTAATTTCAGGTACTCAGTTTTGTGTTCCTTCTGGGAAGATTTTATTACAGAAAAAAACTTGAGGATGATTTTTTTCTTAATTATTTTTATTGTGTTGATATCTGCCTGCTTTCTTACAGGTGGAGCAATCAGTCTTCTAGCCCTAAATGGGTTATTTATTCTCATTCATCAGCATAATCTGTAAGTAAAAAGAGCATTTTGTTTAAAGGAACATGGGTTTTTACATTTATGTCTTTATGTAAGAGGAACTGAAATGGATTCACTACACCTTCAGGCTTTGAAATTCCCCCATGAGAAAGCCAAACTGCACAAGTTTGGATGCTGAGCTTTTTTGGCTGTCTGATTTCTTTTACAACTGAGCCTGAATATCCTCTTCTCTAGACTGTGGTTGCTCAGCACTTAAAAATCAATTTCCATTGATCCGATTACAGAGTGAAGCCATAGCCTTTGGTGTCCCTTTGACTGCATCCTGTACCATTTGCAGTCAGTGGACATGGCTTCACACCTGAAGATGGCTGGGCACTGCAAGAGCCATGAATTCATCTTGCAGCTTGTTTGCAAGTGGTGACTGTAGAGGGAAGCCTAGGAGAGCTGAACAGAGCACAGCAGTGGGCTGGGGTGGTCTTAATGAAAGCACAAAACCATTGAGACACAGTCCCTCTGTACCCCACTAATGGGAGTTGTATTTTTCCTTTTTTTTCAACAGGGAGTATCCTGACTTCTACAAGA
Organism: Edolisoma coerulescens; assembly: GCA_013397115.1. Lineage (NCBI taxonomy): Eukaryota > Metazoa > Chordata > Aves > Passeriformes > Campephagidae > Edolisoma > Edolisoma coerulescens. Next base: position 491,134 of record VWZW01006989.1, read on the forward strand.
AGCTGTACAGTCTGTTAGACCCTTCCATCTATCACGTGAAGTACCGAGCTCGCTTTTTCCACCTGACTGATCTGTTTTTGTCTTCATCGTAAGTAGCATCTTTATTATGTATGCTCACACATTTTCCTCCTGCTTTTCTGTTCTTGAACAGTCTCCCACACGTCTGGATATAATGTATTCAGTGTGCCTGCTGCATTAGATACATTTTTACAGAGAAAACCGAATCCAAGAGTGTTGTTGTAGTGGTGTGTAATTTTTCATGTGCTATTTTTGAAGATGTGCCTCACAGCCATAGATTTTCAGAAAGGAAGAATTGCAGTTAGTTATCAGAGTTTGAGCTGCAAGTGCTTATGGATGTGTTTTTGATCTCTGTTTCACTTTGGCTGAAAGTGATGAATTTTCTGCCTTGTCTTTGTAAATATGGAAAAGTAAAATTTGCAGGCTTTTTATAGATTACAGAGCTGTTGACAAATGGATGCCTTTTTGCAGACATAAAGCACTGAAATGTAAAGTGTTTGACAGCCTGTCTTGATGCTGTCAGTTCATTGTACACAGGGAAGAAACCAGATAGGCAGCTGGTCATATAGTTGCCATCATATGTTATAAAATAAGCCAACAGTAACACAGCACTAGGCACTTAATATCCAACCCCTTGTATTCCTGGTGTACTTTGGAGAGAGTGACAAGACCTGTGGGGTGACTTTGTTGAGCTTTGCAGGTGTAGTGAAGTCTGAGTGACTGAAAATTGTCATATTTTATCCTGACTCTTCCGAAGAAGGTGCCTAAATGAGCTGATTGCTGTTAGAAATTTGCATTTTTACCATCAGAAAAAAAAAAGAATTATGCTGCACATTTACACTACACAGCAGCTTTATGTTCCCATTAACAGCTGCAGTGCTTGGAAGTGTTATGTAAATTTAACACCATGGCCTGTGTATTAATTAAACCCACAAAACAATGGCAGAAGAATATAACTAAGGTCGCCTGGCCAAGCACTCAGAAGTTTGTAAAAGGACTGAATAAAGTTTGCCGTGAGAATGGCTGTGTACAGGGGCTGTGTGCCACGTGTCAGGATTGAATCTCACAGTAATCTGAGATTATTCATGCACTGAATGTAGATTCCCCCAAAAATTCGTTCCAGAGAGCATACAACACCCTACACTGCTGCTTAAAAGCGAGATTCCTAAAGCTTCTCTTTAGTGCACAGCCAAAAAAGTCTGAAGAGCCCCCCGATCTCTAAGCTGACGTGCTGTTAGGGTGGCTGAGGCTGCTGGCTCCCTGCCAGGACTTTAACAGGCTGCTCCCTCCTGTCCCCTGTCCCCAGCCACTTGCCCGCGTACCTGGTGGCAGCGTTCATCAAGCGGCTGGCCCGGCTGGCCCTCACGGCCCCTCCCGAGGCTCTCCTCATGATCATTCCCTTCATCTGTAACCTCTTCCGGAGGCACCCCGCCTGCAGGGTGCTGGTGCACAGACCAGGAGGGCCAGCAGGTAAGAGGGGAGTTGTGTTATGCCTTTAGACAGCATAAAGAGCAGCATTCCTGTGGAGGAAGAGGGGAGATCCCAGTTCTGAGGTTTGCAAGGATCCCTCTGTCCTGTGCCTTGAGTTTGTGGAAGGTCAGCAGGCTGCTGCTGTAGGTTCGAGGCTGTTCCAAATGCCCTACTTCCCATGCTATTTAAAAGTAACATGGTTCTGTAGTGCTTCCAGCAGTGACTCTTGGGTCGTGCTGGGATGTGCCAGCTTGTTCCTGAGCTGTAAATGATTTGGGAAGGAGCAGCTCTGGCTGCAGCACTGGTCCTCTGTTCCCTTTGGGTGTACATTCATCACACAGGAGGTGTTAGCTCTGAATCTCCTATTTCCTTAGATATGTCAGAAGATCCATATGTCATGGGGGAAGAGGAGCCATCTGAAAGCAGGGCTTTGGAGAGCTCTCTCTGGGAGATTCAGGTATGTCATCCCAAAATGAGCATCTGGGTCTGGTATGGGTCTCTTCCACCCTTGCTGCTTCCTTGACATGTGTTGGCAGTGGGCAGCCCCTCTCATAAGAACCTGCTTGACATATGTCTTGCAAATGAGATGAGTTCTTTTACTCTGGATCCTTTTTCTGTCCTAGCAAAGGTTTCCATACACTGGAGAAATTGTACATGCTAATTAGTGGGAGGCTTGTGAGCACACATTTGAACTTGCAGTTCACAGCTGAAACAGACTAAATAGCTGCAAATGTACCAGGCTTCTCGTTTGCTCTGGAGGGGAGAGAGGAACTTGCTAAGCACTGATGGAAGTTAATTAAGTACAACCAGGTTATCCTCTAGAAATGGACGAGGGGGTTGTGTAGGGGGCTGAAGCAGCAGCAATAATGATGTGCAGGAGCTGGAATCCTGGGGAGCTGGAGCTCGGATGTGGCATGAGGGCACTGTGAGGTAGCAGAATTGGGTTATGCAGTGTAGTCTTGCCCTGTGGATGAATTTTTCTTGAGATGGATGTGACCGTGTGAGAGGGCCTTTAACATGTTTGAAAGATGCCTGAAATGAGTATTTCTTGAAGCTCTGTACTAGCACATTACAGCGAACTTGGCTCTGATGGAATTTGGTGTTCACCAAAGATCTGACCAACAAGGGGCAGACTCCCGTGTGGGAATGCAGATGGGTATGTGTTACCCTGCACTTACTGGATTATCTCCTGTTTGTCTTGCTTTCTCAGTCTCTCCAGAACCATTATCATCCAGATGTGGCCAAGGCAGCTGCTGTCCTGAACCAGTCCCTGTCGGAAATGGAGGATGACATATCAGGGCTCCTGGAGCTCTCAGCTTATGAGGTAATGCTGCTGTGCCTTTGTGAATGACTGGAACCAGAAGAAAGGAGATTCTGGATGCAGCAGCCATGTCCTGTTCCTCTGCCTTGCTGCTGGGGAGGGAGCTACACTGACTTGGTTACCCAGAACCAGGGCGGACCAGGAAAATGGTCTGTTAAATAACAGAGCATGAGCAGCAGTGGTGACAGGGCTGGCTTTTATTTGAAGGGTTTATTTGCTGGATCTTTTAAGGCTTTAGAGCGAGCAGTCTTATCGGAGTGAAGATCTTGTACTGAGTTTTGACAATGTTTTCTGGTTTTTATTTTGTAGCTTTTTGATAAAGAAGTAAAGAAAAAGGCTGTTGGTGTGCCCCTGGAGTTTGAGCAAGTACGAGGTTTGTTTGGGAAGAAAAACGATATTTTTGCAGAGCACTTCAGTTTAGACTGATGCCATCTCTTATCAAAACACATCTGTCAGCAGTCAGATCTTAAGGACATGCACAAAGCTCCCGTGTGCTCAGCAGCCCTTCCCTGTGAGGAGAGCTGGACTGCTTGGCAGAGCTGCAGCCGTCTTTGGTCACCCTTGCCACTGCCCCTGGATGGACTTTGCTGCATTTCTCACACTTGCATGCTGCCACCTGGTATTTGGGAGGGATTTTTCCTCAGAGCAAGGGTTTCTGGACTTGTTCCTGGCTGGGATCCCAGCCCTTCCCCCAGAGCTGCTGGTGCTGGCTGTGACCAGGGGCTGCATCAACAGACATGTCACTGCTGTTCCATGGGACTGAGGGAAATTGCAGTCTCTGACTGCTCTTATTTTTCAGATGTGTTACTTTTATATGAGAGCTGACAGCCTGTTTGTAGAAAACGTCTTCAGTACATAAGTATAAACACCTGATGTATTATAATTATATTTTTATATGCATTTTTAAGCTCATTTTCAGAGGGATGTTTATCTTCCTTGTACTCAGCACTCTCACATTCAAGGCATTGGTTTGTCTAACAACTCAGAGGATGCTCAGTAAATCCATCTATGAAATGTTGCTGGTGTTCCTTCATGTACATCCATCTCATGCTCTAAGGTTGCTGGATTCCAACTGCTCATGAGCTTTGGAAGTGAACATAATCCTGGTGCCTGCTGTAGCTGGGGAGGCCAGCTGATGTGCAGTGGGAGGCTAATCCTTGAGTTTTGCTTCAGAATGATAAGCAGCATGGTGTGGTTTTGCTTGCAGCCTGCATGTGTTTTAGGAGCTCTGGCCAGAGTGTATCCAGGGGCTAATGACTTTTTAACTCCACTGCTACTGGATGCTTTTTTTAATTTGGATTTTTCATACACTCCAGAAGTCATGCAAAAATTCCATTTGATAGGGTTCCCCCCAAGGTTTTGAGATAAACTTATTATTAACAACAGACAAACTCAGGACTTTTTTAAAGCTCATTTTCAACAACTTAATGTTACCTCTTAAGATTTAAACTCTGCTTGCATAATTTGAAATCTTATTTTGTGGAAGAGTAAATTGCAGTCAAGAAAGCGGAGGCCAAGAAATCCAATTTCTGGCAGCCAAGTCTGGTTAAGTCAAGGAACACTGCAACTGTCTTGGAGACACTGAAGTGTTACACTTTCTTCATCCAGTTTTTTTCATGCTTTCCAAACAGTGGACGTGTCCTCACAGTGTAGAGCTCTACATATTTTTTTTTTTTTTTTCCTTTCTGATGCTTTTGAATTCAAGTGAGGTGTTTCTGAGGATTGATATTTTTCCTCTTTTTCTTTGGAAGTCTCTTTCTTTGTTCTCTGGTGAAAAGGCCATGCTGCCTCCTCCCTGGCCAGCCTGCTTTTCTTCTTCCTTTGACTTCCAAAATTTGTGGTGGAAAGGCAGAATGGTTGAGATGTAACTTTCAGCTCAAGAGACCTCAGCTCAGGTTCTCCCAAGCCCCCTATTTCAGCTCTAAGATGTATTTCCTTTGGTCACGGGGTGTTGTCCGTGTGTGTTTGGTAAACATCTTGAAGTGCTCTGCTGTAGCAATGAAGACCACATGGCTCACTTTGAAGGAAGTAAGTCAGTGTCTCATCTTTCAGATGAAATGGATATATTTAAAAGAATGAATGTCTATACTGAATAGCTTTTTCTGCATATTTTTATTTTATTCAGGTTGGCCCCAGTTATATCTGTCTGTAGTTGCTGGTGAGCAGTGTCATTCACTTCTGTCACTATATTGGTGCTCAGGTGTGTTTGGTTCTTTTTGAAAGCACAGGTATTAGACCACTTGGGCATGGGGCAAGTCCAGGTCTCATGGTGCTGAAAATGAGGGATTTTGGTTGGGTTCTTCTATGTGGACAGAGGGTAAACAGAGTGTCAGCAAGGGCTGTGTGACCTGTGTGCCTGTCTGTCCCTCTGTGGTCTCCTGGCGCCAAACAGAGACACCCTGCATGTGGGGCAGATGGAGTTGGTGGGGAATGCTGGAAAGCAGCAGCTCCTGCCTTGTGGTGTGGCCTTCTGCTGCCTGTGGGCAGAGCCTTGTATCTGAGACCAAATGGCCACAGACTATAGCATCATCCAAGCACCAGGAAAAGGGATGCCATGGAAAGGAGTGTTTTTCAGGAGGAGGACTGCAAAGGCACCAGCACCTCCAGCGTTGCACCAGCCGTGGATCCCAGGTACCGCACTGCGATGAGCAGTGACTGGATTGGAGCAGGATGCAATTTGTGTTTTCCAGAGCATTCCCAGTGCTCGGTGTGCTGCCCGTGGCAGCTCCTGCTGACAGCGAGGCAGAGGCTCAGGCTGGCACAGGGTGTTTTTGGATTCCTCAGCACATTTCAGTGCTGAGCTGGAAATGCTGTTAGCGCTTTCCTTGAAGTGTGTGCAGCTGACCTGGAGTGACTTAATTATTTTGTGATGATGCCTGGCAGTCCCAGCACAGTCCCACTGTGCTTGGTGCAGACAATCAAACCACAGACAGCTCAGAGGAGCTTACAGCTGAAAGCCTGGGTGCACTTCAGACAAGCCTTGAAGGTCTTCCAGAGACTTCATCCCCCAGCTCTGATGCTGCACTTACTTGAGCAGCATTTTTAAACCAGCTCTTAGGTGGAGATAGTTTTAAGCCCCTGCCTGTCCTTGGAAAAACATTCCACCTGGTCTTTTCATCAAGCTTTTATCTTTCAACTTTCACCCCTTTCCCCTCAATAGGAGGCATCAGGAAAAAAAATCAGTTATAAATATTAAAAGTTTCATCTGCACAGAGTGAACAACGCTTATCAGGCTGCGCACCTGCTGCTGCTCCTGCTCTACAGGTCTCCACAGACTGTAGATTATAGATGCTTTAATCATGGGGTGTATTAACTGGAAGGCCAGATTGAAGTACCAGGCAGAGAGTGCATAAGTCACTCCTGTTATTATTTGATTTTTATCAGATGTGGGGAGGGGGGAGAGGGCTATTCAGGGGTTTTTTTGTTGTTGTTGTTGGGCTATTTCAGTGAGCATAACAGATAGTTTTATGGAAACATTGACATAACCCCGCAGCCTCCCCACCCATCACTGCCTTGGTTCCCCACCGGAGGGTAACGATAAGGTCTCTGTTTCAATGGACTGCCCCTGGTTTATTTTCCTGAGCTTCCATTCAAATTCATCCCAGCCTGGCTGCAAAATAGAGCTGCTCATCAAGAGCATGATGTGATTTATCTGGGGAGTCAAAGGTTGAGGTGGCCACAATGTTTGTGTTAATCAGCTTAGGTTCTTACTTTTAAGATATTCATTGGGAGATAGAGGAAAGTGCAAATTTACATCTGTAAATGACTGCTGCTATTAGCATTGAGGTGGTTTCATATCCCTGAGATAGTGAGAGCTACAATGCAGCCATAACCCCTGTGTTTTTCACTACCTGATTTTGAAAAACAAGCTCTCAGTTAATTTACAGCCCTGCTCAGGCAAAAAGGGCTACAGGATCTCGGTTCAACTGACACCAGCCTTTTCCAGCACGATCATAATCAATATTCATTAACTGAAGCCTATTGGACTTGGAGATTTACTGCTATTAATAAGCCAAGAGTCTATCTTTGTGTAGTTTATGAAGGAATTTTGAGACCTGTTAATAAAAAGAATTGCTTTTCTGCAGTTTCTTTGCCCTGTCCCTGGGCCCTACTTGCACCTCTAAAAAGAGAGTTTTGGAGCAAGTGAATAGAGCCAAAAGAGATAAAAACAAAGTGAAACTGCCTTCCTCTTCCAGAGACATAAACCCCAGCAGACAGGATGCTCTGGTTGATGGTGCATGCAGAGATGTGAACGTCATCTCTGTCCTAACAGAGTTAAAAGCTGCAGACTCCATGTCCTGCTGGTTATCCCCATTTTGTTGATAAATGCACAGAGTGAACCTTATCAAATCGAGCAGGCTGCAGGCCTGCTAATGGAGCTGTGCTTGTGCTGAAGATAATTGATGCCTCAATAACGCCACGCGTTATCCGGAGAGCGGCTGGAGCGCTGTGTGAGGAGAAGCATCAATCACAGGTGCTCGTGTTTAACTTGTATCAAATATTTAGGTGGGTGGCAAGGTGCGTTCTTGGGCTGCTCTTGGGGAAAGAGCGTTGGGCTCTGAGATGCAAAGTGAGTGAATCAGACATCCCTTTTCCTACATCAGTTCCCTGCAGACTGGGAGAGTGAGGGTTTACATTTTAGTCATCTCGGCTGGAGATGCCACATGCTGAGGTGTTGGAAGCCGAGGTCTGATGGCCGAGAGCTGCGGTTGCCAGGCGGGGGACGGCCTTGCTGGTGGTCAGTGCCTCAGCTGCAGTGTCGCTCTCGCAAGCGTGACAGACCCATCTTACCCGGGTGGGAGAGGCGGAGAGGGGACCGCACCTCAGTGCGGGCGCTGTGCCGTGGGGAAAGGGGGCTGCCCGGCTCTGCTCTGGGGCCAGTGAAGCGGGGCCGGTGGCCACTAGAGGACGGTGCAGACCGGGCGGCGCTGCCCGCTGTGCTGCCGCGGCTCCGCTCGGCTCCGCGGGGCTCTCTGCCAGCGCCGGAGTCCGCTTCCTCGTACCTTCCCTGAATCGACCTCTTCCTGCGGCTGCCCTGGGCATGCAGCTGCCCCCCGGGCTGGAGCATCGCCCTCGGGGTTGCGTGACCACGCGGGAGAGCAAATCCCGCAGCGACCCACGGCGCCGTGCGGGTCTGCGGGACCTGCGGGGGCCCTGCCCAAGGAACCGATCCCGCAGTGCCGCGGGGATGGTGGCTTTGTAGGGCTGAGGATGATGGAAAGAGGGAAAAGCAGAAATCCCAGAGCAGCCGGCCGTGGTGTGGAGTGAGGGGACCGCGGGGAGGTGAATGGGGGTGACCTGAGCCAGCTCTGTCCCCTCGCTGGGGCTGCCTCACTGTGTCCCAGCCGGCGCTGTGCAGCGGGGGCAGGAGATGACCACCCTGGTTTTGAATGGCCAGTGCCAATCCTTCCTCCCAGCACTGCCCTGACAGGCTGTGATCGGGCGGACTCCGGCCCTCCCTCGGTGCGGGTGACCCGTGTGTCACCGGTGGCAGCGTCCGAGCCCCTGGCAGTGCCCGCTGTGCTGGCTGGCACTGCTCTGCTGGGGGAGCAGCCTGCCCCTGCTTCCCCCCAAAGTCGCCGCATGTGGCCTTTCATCCTTACATTTTTAACCACGTCCTAAAATTTTCCAGTCCCAGTTTAGAAAAATATTCTGATTCAGGATAGCATTTAGATATTTATATGCTTTAAACGTCTTGGCAGATGAAATGTAAATTTGTGCTTTAGAGCACTCGGCTGTCTTTAACACTCCCCTGAATTTCTCACCGGGGAACTGGGCTGCAAGGCACCCACCAGAGAATGTCTGAGCAATACCCCAACAGGGCAAGGACTGCAGCTCCCAGTGCCAGGCTTGCTCTCAGAGCTCCCTTCAACCTACACAGCAATTCCACCTCCAAAAACCTTATGGCAAGACAAAGGACTCGGCGCAATCATGCAGGAAACCTGCTGGAGAGGCTCTGTCCCCAGAGCTGCTGGTTGTGTAGGAACCCCTTTATCCCTCTATAATGCATCATAAAGGCTCTCTTGATATTTTTTTTACTGCATTTAGCAAAACAGATTTGGATTCTGTTTCTGTTTTAGCTGCTTCTAACACCATTCATCATTGCTGTATCTTAACAGGATCTTACTTTGATAATAGGACTCCAAGCAGTGATGAAATAAAGTGAGATTAAAATAACTGCATAATAAATTTCCAGATTAATCTGAAACTATGGTAAATCTTTCAGGGCTGTAGAAAGGCAATAGCTAAGCTGCACAGACTCAGAGTTCAGTGAATGACTGTGATAAAATGTGTTGATCCACATTATAGCTTTATGTCTGTTTAGGTATAATAACCATAACTGCAGTTCAGCTGCAGTTTGGCACCTAAAAAAATCTCCTTTGAATTTATAACTTGTTGCATGTCTTTTGTTTGGCTTTTAAAGTCTCCAAATAGCAAAAAAAAAAAGTTATAGGTGATGGGTATTGACTCAGCACAGGGGCTGCTAAGGAAAGGAGAAGGACCGATTCCTCTCTCCTGCTAGGAGCTCTTTGGCTGCCTTGATTCAGTGTGGGACCCCTGCAACCCTGATTTCAGAGTGTAGCTGTAAAGCAGAGGGAGCTGGGGGGTCACAGGGCTCTGGTGGTGCTGAATCTGAGGCTGCTGAGTCCCCTTTGTCCCACGTCCCACACACAGAGCTGGGTATCCCAGGTTTCACAGCCATGCAGCTGGGTACCTGTCCCTTCATGGCAATCCAATGGCCCAATCAGCCTCCTGGCCACTGATCCCATGAGGTGACCCTTGGCTTTTGGTTGAGGGCTTGTCATGGCTCCATCAAGAGTGGATTCAGGCCAGGGAAGGTGAGCACAGCGTTGGGAACCAGGGGCTGCCCGGGCCCTGGGCGCAGCTGGGGCTGCCTGTGCTCAGCCTTACACAAGAGCTGCAGTTCTGATTCCCTGCAGCAGCAATCCGGGCTGCAGCTCCTCCTCAGGTACAGCATCTGGTGCAGGAGAGAGGCCTCCTGCCCTCATCCTGCTGGGCTCACAGCACAGGCTTGCAAACCTGGGAACTGAACTGCTCGCTGGACAAATTGCAGATCATGTTGCTTTACAGAACCAGTGGTATTTTTGTACTCTTTGGATTTACTGTTCATTCTTTCAGTTCAGGTCAGTGATCCAGCACCTGGCTCTGTTAGTGTATTGATTAGTCCAGAATCCCATCTGCCACTTCACTGCAAGATATTGTAAAGCTATCAGGAGCCCTGAAACATTTCCGAAGGAATATCAGAGCCTCGTGCTTTCTGTGCGAGTAGAAGGCAGAAGGGGAGGAAGGTTACTGGAGCAGGCTTTTAAAACGAAGAGTAAAAATTATTTAGCAGGCTGATCCAGCCAGGAATCCCCCTCAGCTTGGGTCACATCAGCCCTCTTGTTGCTGGAGTTTTGCTCAATGAGATGAAGCCCATGCAATGGCAGAGCGGCACAGCACATGCTGGGCTCTCCCATTTGCACCATGTCTGTTGTGCTAAGCCCATCCCTTTCCCATTCCATGGCTCTGGCATACAACAGCTCCACAGCAGGGACCTGTGTGTTCCTTGAGGCCCAACGTGGAAAGCTGAGCGTTGCCAGAAAAATACCAGGAGCCTTGTACAGGCTTTGAGCAGGGATGGAAGGCAGGATCAGACTGCAGAGCTGGCTCACAAAGGGGTTTTTCTCCACCCAGGCAGGAGTGGGAGGATGTGCTGCAAGAAAGGGCACAGCAGACACGTCAGATGCAGAGCTTTGAATAGCTTGAGTGACATTAATGGAGAGGACTTTTGTTCCCCTTGCTCTGCACTGCTGCAGAGAACTGACTCTCATCCTCTGGGATGGACCTGATGGGAGTTGGGGCTGCTCCTAAGAGCCCAAACATCAGGGATGGACAGACTGATGGACAGAGCTGTCATCAATCTCCTAGTCAGGTACGTGGGGGTGAGGCACAGTGGTCAAATCCTTTTCCCCAGCGGACCATCCCTCTCCAAAGACCCCCTTTCTCCCCAGCCTCAGAGCTGCATTTCAACCCTTCTGAACCAGCTGATGTTAGAGAAGGAGACTTTGAATTTTGAACATGCAAGAAGTTGCCCCTGTAGGCTTGAATTACTTACAGAGTATAAATGATGCCTGAATGTTAATGCACATTCCAGCACGCACATTCCAGAGGGGATGATAACTTCACTAAGTGCAGCCACGCTGCACCAGAGATGAATTCAGCCTGGGGTGTTTGCTGGCAAACTCACCATCATCCATCCCTGCTTATTCGCCCCAAACCCTCATGTTTGTGTCGACTTGTGAGCCAGGAGGACTCCAGAAGAGAAGCAGGGAGTGGGAAATAACAAAGATATACGTCTGTACATTGGAAAGGTAAATTGCTCCCTTGGAAAAAGTGATCCCGAGAGCTGGCAAGTCACTGGTAAGTAGAGCAGGCTGGAGCTGGAGAGAGTCTCTGGCAGATGAGAGGATCCAGCCTGGAAGGCTGCTATCAGACAGACCAGCAGGACCAGGGTCTCCAGTGATCAGGGACTAATCCTGACCCTGCCTGTGACAGGCCAGAGCAGCAGCGGGTACAGCGTGGCTGGGAAGGGAAGGTTGATTTGCCTGGCAGAATGTGCATTTTAATTGCTCATTTTCTTGCCTTTTAGATGTGATTTGATTGTGAATTATGTTTTCTGCATTTGTAATTAGAGGGTAGAGCAGATGGCGAGGTTTTGTCTGAAGCGATGTAGCCATTGGAGTAACTCACACTCCTGGCTGATGATTTCCTGGGAAGGGAGTGTTGTGACAGGAAGATGCCCTGGGAGCTGCTCTAAGGGGAACCCACTTTCTGAATAGTCTGGGACAGAGCTTCAAATTACAGAAACCAGCACTGTCCCACTGGAATCAGCATCCAGGCTGGTTTACACCACCTGTGAAACTGGTCGCTGGGGAGAAACTATTTTTCCCTTACACCAAGAAGTGCCTGCTCTCACACTGTGCCTGCAGTGAGCTGTGCTGAATTTATTTACCTGTGACACATGCCACAGCCAGCCCACAAAGAGTCCCTGGGGTTTGCCTGTGAGTCTGAAAGGGACTGGGTGGTGAAAGCTGCTCAGTGCTTGGCAGAGCCCATGAGCACTGGATTTTCCAGGAGGCAGAGGAGGAGGATGGTGAGCTGGATCTGGGGGATTTACAGCCTTTCCAGCTTCACCCTCTGAGGCTTTGGCTGCCCCCACCCTGACACAGCCACTCACTCTGCCACAGCCTGCTGGGGCATGGGATGCAGGCAGAGCATTCTGCACAGCCAACCCATCCATGGGGATCAGATCTTTGCACACTTGGGAGATGCCCAGCTCTGCCTTGTCCTCATAGCCTGCACTGGGAGGCAGTGTTTTGTAATTCAAAACTTCCAGAAGTTACAAAGTTGAACTTTGGGAAAGAAAACTTGGGAAGTTGTGGGAGTTCCCTGAAGGGTGACATCACTTTGTGCCTGTGTCAACCAGACACTTCATTCATCAGCTTCCCACTTGGCTGATGATTTGCAGAGAAAATGTTGGACTAGAGTCCCAAAACAGAGTGGATCCTGACTATATTTTTGAAAAAGAGAGAACATCCTTCCTAGAAAGTTGCTTAAATATGTTTTAGCCTCTCATCCATGTCTTCTTTTATCAGACACAACTTTCAGTGAAATGCCAGTAGGCAGAGCTGAGAGCTCAGCTAACCCACAGCTCCCAAAATAAGCTGTTCTGCCACCTTCCAGCCTCCCACCTTGGAACGATGAGGTGTTTCCCATCCCACTGCCTTTCTCCACGCAGTCAGACCTTCTGCTTCCCTTTAGAAATCCTTAGCACAGTGTGAGTCTGGCTGACGAGGCTCAGGAAATGCTGACACTCAGTTCCTTCCTGAAGGACAGTTGTTTATGACATTCATTTATGATAAATGGAAGACATATGGAGCGTCACCCACGCTGGCTCTGGGGAGCACATGCTGAAATGCAGGAGGGTGAGCGTCTCACAGCCCTGGCCTGCCTGTCCCACTTTATAGGAATGCTGCTCCTAGGGCAGCGGCACCCCTGCGGGGGATGGCACAGGGCAGCGCAATTTAAGGTGAGCTTCAGGCTCTGACTGCATAAATCCCTGAGGATCTGGGCTGCTCCACAGAAGCATCAGAACCACCTTGGTGTATCCTGACCTCCCTGCATGCCCTTAGCTCTAGCCTGGCACCTGCCCCTCACTCTGGAGGCAGTGCTGATGCATGAAGGAGCACTGAGAAGGTCCCATAACAAATCAAACCTACTTATAGGGATGTGTGCCTGCTCTGACAGGGATCTGGGAGGAGGCATGGGAGGTTTCCAAAGGGAGCTTGCTGGCTCTGGTGGCTGCAGTCAGATGGTGTGATAGCATCCTTCATCTTCTGGAGGGATGCAGTTTCTTACCTGTTCTCTCTGGCTAGCGCTTGTAAACACTCACAGATTTTTATTTCTACTCCTTAATACAGCAACACTGTGAGCTCTTCCATTTGCAAAATCTATCTGAAGAGAAAAAAAAGGAAATATATTTACAAATGCACTGGCAGGCACCCACATATCATTTAAGACAACAAATAACTAGGAAAGAAGAGGCAGTAGTAATTCACTCTCGTTTTTCCTCTGATGTTTTTAAACGCCTCAAGTTCTCCTCTTATGGTTTACGATGTTATCGTGCTCCTGTCTAAACTACCACCTTAAAATACATTCTACATGGTTATTTTCTCCATAAAGTCCTGACAATAATAATTTCCCCTGTACTCCTACTTGCACTGTAATTTTGGATCTGCCAAGCCATCCACACCTATTTGATGGCCAGCAAATTGCAGCCTTGCAGGAATCTGCTGTCCCTGACCATCATTGCTCCTCTCCGATGACGAATTCCCTGAGCTGGCAGAGGTGGGCTCGGATCACCTCAGATCACCAGCAGGGACTGGAGGACGAGAGGCTCATTTAATGAATTGTGTCCTTTCATTATCAATGGTGCTGCCCTGGGCCAGCTCGTGCTGGTGACCTGGGACAGGGCCTCGCTGGTGCTGATGTGATGGCACGTGCCAGCTGTCCCACCTGGTCCCACATGTCCCTCGGGGTGTTTGGCAGCCCACACGGCTGCCAAATGTGTCATGCTGGAGCTGCAGCAGCAGCTTGTGCCCAGCCAGGCTGGTTCTTGCCCTGTTCCCTCTTCCAGCTGTCCCTGCACTGATCCCTGGGCAGGGATTTGTGCCAGGAGCTGCTCTGACCAGAGCTGTGCTGGGGCTGCCTTTCAGCTGAAAGAGAAACCACTGAATGCAACAGTGCTTCTCTGAGAGCCTTCTGCCCGAGCTCCCAGTGAGTGCCCAGGACCTGCAGCCCTCTCCGAGCACTCCATCCCAGGTGGATCAGAGGATGGAATGCAGACCTTGAGGAGGAGCAGGTCAGTACCCAGTGTCTCATAATTTGTACTTAGTAACACCAGAGGTTTCTTGGAGAAGAATTTATCATCTGTTGTAGCCTGGTGAATGTTTTTTTCCTATGCCTTTGGAAAGCACTGCCACATTAACCCTGTCCTGGTTAGATTTGAAGCAAAGGCTTTGCTCTCAATTACTGCTCTTGCCAACTCATTTGTACCAAGGAAAGAAACCCCAGGAGTATTGCCAAACCATGAGAACATCCCCACAGAGCCTGACACTGCTACTGCATGATATCATTTCTCCTCTAGGTTGTTCCAGCTCATCTGAGATAAGGGAAAGATTACTTTTTAGGTTTTTTGTTTGTTTGCTTAAGTTTCAGTTTGATTTTTATTTTGAACCTTCAGCTTACTGCATGGAACATTTTTGGATCATCTGAGGTGCTATCTGGTCTTATCTCCAAAGCACAGTGCTGAAAACCATCAGGGAGTGGGTCTGGCTTAAGCAGGAATTAAGTGTCTCTCTAGATTTTAAGATAGAAAAAGTGTGGTGTCCTGCTGCTTGCATATATCATTTGCTTTGTCCAAAAGTCGCTTCAGTCTAGTCCAGTGCAAACAGAAATTCATCTGCTTAGTGCAGAAGTTTTCCATGTAGCCCATTTGCTGGGTGCAGTGGCACCCTGCATCCATGGGCTGAGAGAGCTAATGCCTTACCCAGCAGTTATTATGGTTAATAATAACAACAACAACAACAACAACAACAACAATAATAACAA
>VWZW01006989.1:506139-729337 GCA_013397115.1 Edolisoma coerulescens
AGGGAGGAGGAGAGGGAGGAGGAGGAGGAGGAGGAGGAGGCAGCCCCTGCTTGCACAGAGGAGCTCGGGGAAGAGGGGCTGTGGGGCTCAAACCCCCTCTGTTCCAAAGCCATGGGTTTGTTTGCTGGGTTAGGTGACAGAGGGGAAGGTGGCTCTGGGTGGGTGTAAAGCAGCTCCCAGGAGCAGGGGAAGGGGCAAGGGCATCTCTCGAGGAGGATAATGGACTGTTTGGAGCATGGTGTGGGGATCTGTGTGTCAAAGCTTCTGCTTTGTCTCAGATTGACTTCACTTGAGCTTGCAGAACTGAACTGAGCCAGGTTTTCTGCCTCATTTTGCCCTCGAAATGCTGATCCAAGGGGAAAACGTGCCTGCTGCACCCCTTGGGCCATGCTCTGCTCTTGGAGGTTCCTCATCCCTGCTCTCTCTGGGACACGCTGTCCATCACCCTACAGGACCCTTCTACTTTTTCCCTCTCTTTCCCTCCTTCTGTTTGTTTTCAGAAAGAAGTATTCCAGTAATAGCTAAATCACACACCAGTGGAATTTATCAGTAGTTTGGAAGAGATATTAGTAACATATTTGCTACAAAGTCAGTGAGGGGAAGTATATTAGCTCATGGATGAAAGTGTGTATTTTTTTCCCTTTGCTGCCTAGTTAGCTCTTAAATTTCTCTTAAAATTAAGTTGACACAGAACAGCAGAGACACCCAGTTTCTTTCTGTCTTTTTTCTCTTTCCCTCCATTATATGTATAAAATTTATATATATAAAAATATATTAAATAGATATAAAAATCTGTAGTATTTATATATAACAATACATAGTTAATATTTATATATATAATGTATATAATAATATACTATATTAAAATTATAGAAATATAATATATGGATATTAATATATCATGTAAAAATAATATAATATATATTAAGAATAAGACCAAAACTATTGTCTTACTCTAATCAAAGATCATTTTCCAAGGAAATGCTGCAGTTTTATCTTAGGAGTGTAATTCCAAAGACCAGCACAGAAGCAGAGGTAACAGAAAAGAGATATGCAGCAGGCTGGGGTTTTGTTGCTTTTTAATTTTTTTTTAGCATGGCAATAGCATTTAATTTTTCTGCTGTAAACATTTGTACTTGTCACTATTTAACAAGCATATTAGCAATGAAAAATGTGAATAAAAAAGAAATACAATGCAACCACATCGCAATTATCCCATTCTCTCTGTAATGATATGGCTTGAGGAGCTCCCCATGCAGTGCTCATTTCAAAAACTAATTATAGCAACTGCATTATAAACTGCACCGTTGGTATCTGCTGCCTCCACATGCAGCAGATGAGTGTAACTGTTCCATCCTGGAACTGGCCTGGCAGAGAGTGCTGCATTAACGGGGAGAGGAGCAGTCACACAGGGCAGTGAGGCTTGGTCCTGTGGCAGAGGTTTTTCCAGGGTATTGTCATGACAACTGAGTCAGGGAATTCCTTCTCCTGCCTTTGTTACAGCCGTTGTTAGGTGAGAATTGAGTTGTGGCATTCAGTTTATGTTTAATTTCTGTCCGGGCTGTGGGTGTGCTCCATTTCATGCCCTGCCCTTGGTACAGGTGCTGTCAATGTGAACATTGGGCATCTCACTGTATCTGAGCAGGTTTCTCCAAACACTTTGGAGGAAAGAGTCAGTGTTGGTTTGCCTGTTGTTGGTTTATTTTTGATGGGAATTTTACCTTCCCAATGGAGGTGTCCTGGCACAGCTTTGGCCACAGTGTGGGATGGGCAGGGGCTGTGGTGGGGGTGGTGCTGGCAGCAGTGTGGATGCTGCAGGACCCAGGGACAAATACAGACTGTGCCTGTCACTTAAAAAGGCCAGTGAAGCACCACGGTACCAGTGCTAAGTAACCCTGGAGCTGGAAAGGAGATGTCCAAACTGATTTGAAAGGTGGGAAGGAAGGGCAAAGACACAGCTTTTATTTGTGCCAACACACTCATGCGTCATCACTCCGTAGCATCATCCTTGCCCACAGGCAACCTCTGTACTCTGTCTCCTTTTTAAAGTGTTTGCTTGTTTATTTATTTAAATTTTGTCTGAGGCTTCATTCTGGTCAGCTGGCAGGGCAGGGCAGGGCAGGGCAGGGCAGCCTTTCCTTCCCCGTGAGCTTGCTGACGTGTGCTGGGGCTATTCTTGGCTCACAAGCATCCAGGTGACCACGACAACCACCAGAGCATCTGGAGTGCCAGCTGCACTGCCAGCTCTGCATGGCACCGAGGTGGCTGCCTGGCAGCTCTGCACTTCACTGTGCAATAACAAAGGGTCATTTACAGAAAGGGAGTTTGTTTACCAAAGAAAAAAATAAGGTGGACGTAGCAGTTTGTGTCAATCCCACGCAAACTCGGAATTCAGAAAGCAGGAGGTGTTTGCAGCTCACGTTGCTTTGGTCATCGGGGAGGCACTTCTTCAGATCTCTGCTCCTTGCTAGGATATCAGGATCCTTTGTTCACCAGGTGTGTTGAAGCTCTCCAGAGTTTGTTTGCACTGAGAACTTTGCTCCCACCCACAGAGGGATCAGGAGCTTTGAATGTCTGCAGGACCCGGCAGTGCTCAGCACTGTGCTGCATTAGGCCTTGGAAAGGCAAGGAAAAACGAGGCAGAAAATGTCTTTCTTAGCCTGGGAAAACGATTGGATGACTGAAAGGGTAGAGCATCAGCCCCAGACACAAAGCAGAGGCACGGCAGAGGAAGAGCAGCCTGTGCAGGTGGGGTTGCTGTCTGATGTGCCCTGGGAGCACGTCTGATCCAGCAGCCCTGAGCCAAACACCCCCAAAGGCACCACGGCGTCCTCAGTTTTGGAGAAGATTTGTCAAAACTGATGTGTGCAGCCAGATTAAGGGTAAATCCAAAGAAACAGGTGACAGAGGCACGGAGCAGCCGCTCCTGCACTTGTGGGGTGTTCTTCAGGGTGTGCTGCTTTCATCCTGCTGTCACCGCTGTAAATAACCTCGAGCTCCTTCCAGGCTGTGGCTCACCTCTGGCAACATCCTCCCGGGAAAATCCAGAATTACTGCAGCTCCTCTTTCCCTGAAATGTATCCATGCTCCCAGTCTGATACACAATGGCCTGTTTTTCCTCTCTTAAAACTTATTTTCTTTGTTTTTAAAATAAAGATTAACTTGCTGCTCGTCTTTCATTTCCTTTTCATGCTCTGAGCAGTGAGTAATTAGAGCTGCATCACACTGGAGAAATTACAACAATATGATGTTTCTACAGTTAAATCTGCATAAGTATAATATCTTTGAAAAATAACAAGCTGCTCTAAGGGAAATTAATTATCCCATTGGGACGGTCATTATGCTGAAACAAAAGCTCTCAGTTTTCTTTGCCCACTTTCATTTTGGGCATTTCTTTCATTTTAAGGACTGGCCACATATTCCATCTCTTTTCACTGTGGCTGGAACATAAATAATAACATGTTTAAAGCAGTGTAAAGTCTGTCTTGGAACCTATTACAGATATCACAAGAATATTAAGCAGCTTTAAAATTAAGTCAAAGTGCATTTTGCAAACCTGTGTTGGTGGCTATACATCATTACTGCTCATCAAGCCTGTTCAGCCTCTTTTTCCTTGGCTATTTTTTTTTTTGTGAGTTGCTACTTCTTTGAGGAACGTGGCTCCATTTATCATAATAAGCATTTCTTATCATCATATTCTCTACCCAGGCACAAGCATTGTATTTAAGAGAGATTTTTTTCCCAAAGGGGATGGTGCTGCTGTACATGGTGCATCCCTGCATTTGAAACCCCCACTCCCCAGCACCCAAAACCTATTATCAAATCTTGCATGTGACTGCAATAACTTTTGCAGTCAAGGTGAATTACAAGGATTCTTGCTGAATCCCTGACAGATACAAATACCTAGTTATCCTTGGCTTTCCTGCAGAACATAATCAAAGATATTGTTTATTAAAATCCTATTGTCTCTGCGGTGAGGAACAAGGACAAGTTGCTCTGGAGTGATTTAATACTTCCAGCAGTTTTGTGTAAAGATTTATTATGGCCAGGAGAAAGAGCAAACACAAGATGCCTGAGTCATTACTTTTAATTTGCCACTTCTTTAAAAATACGTATACACAAGGCTAAAACCTTCTCTACAGTTCAGTGTGATCTCTTATCAGCCAGGAGAACAAACCAAAGCATAAACCCTCACCCTTTCCTTCAAACAGAGGAAGGACATGAAGAATTAGCCTTGGATTTAAAGGCAGACCACCAAGCTTCTACTTAGACTGGTGGTTTTTAGAGTTTTGAGACTGGAAACTTAAAAAAAATAGAAGATATTAGTTTTGATGATTAAAATTACCAGTTCAAATTATCCATTTGTACCTGTGATTCTCTCTGAGGTGATCCATTGGAGGGGACAGTGCTGCCCACAGAGGGGCTCAGCCCTGCAGTCAGGTCTTTGCCCCACAGCTGGGTGACAGCAAGAACCCTTTGTGCAGAAACTGAACTCATTAAAAGTGGGATGTACATTTTTTTCCAAGTAATGAGCTTTTCTTTGTGATTCAGTTTTATTAAGGTTTCAGGGACTGGATCATAAGTAAAGCACAAAGATAAATGAGTGAGCACAATTAATAAATGCTACTGTTGAGCTCTCTGAGCTTTTAAACTGCTTATCTAATCACATGTAATCTTTATTCACAGTGTTAAAATTACCACATTACAACAGTTGTAATCAATTAGGAAAATGGCTTTAGTGATTTAAAGAGGGTAAAAGGCAACATGTGCTTTTCCAGACTGCCCATGCTCAGGTGAAGGGAGCTCTGGCTCAGCAGCTCTGCTGAGGACCAGCACCTAAATCTGAAAGATGATCCGTGAAGGAAAGCTGCTGCCTTCCCTCCCCTGTGATATGGGAGCCCAAACCCAGGAGAGAGATGGGAGAAGAGAGCACCAGCATGCTATTCCACAATAATCCAATGGGATTCCACTGTTTTCCATGGCTACTTTTTCTGCAGACTGTTAAATCACAGCAGTCAGACTCTCAACCCAAAATCTTCTTATCCTTAATTATCCCACAAGTCCCAGCTGGAACAGCTTCTTATTATGTGAAAGGAGTTTTCTCTCTGACATTTTAATATTTCTAAACACTGTTCCCAGCTCCTTTCTTTCTCACTGCTAAAGCCATGAAATTTACATTAAAAAAAAAAAAAAAAAAGTCCCCCACGTAATCAGACACGTCTTGGCAGGTTTGGTCATAGGCTCCACACTCTGCTGAGTGCCAGGGGAGGACAGTACTGGTCTGAAGGAAGTTCCAAGCCTGCCCTCCCAGCAGGAGCCTGGCAGTCCTGGGACTGCACCCAGGGAATCCAAGCATTCCTGATGGTGCCTCTTGACTTTGAGCCTGAAGTTCCCTCTTTTCACTATCTTTTAATTTGCACATAACTCCTGTGGCAAGATGCTTCTGGTTTAGGTTTCATGTGTCTGCTTATTGGATTTAACAGTGTTTCCCCGACTAATTTTCACCAGCAAGCTGTACAGGGCTGGCTTCTGCCTGGCTCATTCCCAGCTGCCATTCCCTACTCCAGGCCTCCTGCACAGGGAGGAAAAATGAGAGCAACAGCCCCAAAGCCCACATCCTCCCTGCCTTCCTGCTGCTGCTTCTTCATTTAACAACTCACAGATTTCTCTGAGCACATGGGTATTAATTTGCCCCAGGTTTTCAGCTGCAAGAGAAGCTCTCTCTTTGTGTTGGAAAAACAAAAAGATGGGTCTAAATTAAAAAAAAAAATCTCTAAATGTGACAGACAATACATGCAGTCTCCAAGTCCTTCCCCATAGCTGAGGAGTCTGGAGCTGTCACAGGTGGCTGATGAGTGATGCTCTGCCTGGTCCAAGGGGCTGCCTCTCCCTCAATCCTTCCAAAGGATGAAATTTTACGTGGCCTTTCAGGTAAAAGAAAAGGAAAGTTGTTGCTTTGATTATGTTTTATCCTTTTGTCCCGAAAAGTTGCTTTGAAAGCAGCTTGCACAGCTGATCTATGGACACCCTTCTCCTGTAATTCTGCTGTGACCTTTTAACCATCCTTCCACAAGTAACTGAAAAAAAAAAAAAGGAAAAATCCCCAAAGCCAAACAAAAGGGTTATAAACAGATATTTTCTTTCTTCTACCTTCAGAGAGTGTGGGGTTTTTCCTCACAAAATGTGTTCTTGCTTTACAGGCTTCAAATCTGATGGAATCAGAACAAATGGTCAGAGCCCTGGCAGCAGAAAGCTTTGGACTGAGCACCAGAAAGGTGCAGTCTCAAACCAGTTTGCACTAATGAGCAATAAATTTTTTACCTGTGGAAAAGGTCACACTTGAATTTTTATTTGGTGTTAAGACTCCCTGGAGAAGTGACAGATATCTGTTGGGACAGGAGTTGAAGGGAGAATATGAATATGAAGAGGAAAAATGAAAAAAATCCCAAACAATCCAACCCTGAAAATGAAGTGGAATTTTTTGCCAAGTAGAAATGTATTAAAATCTTCACTACTGATGAAATTTTGAACATAAGCTTACAAGGGGTTTAAGGACGCTTTCCAGATGTGACTGAACTATAGAATGCCTTTTTGGTCAGATCTGGAAGCTTTGAAATATCTTGGAAAAGGAGAGCTTGTGAATGGTTTTTCATTCTCCCAAAAAAATGAAGAAGTTGTATAATAAAAGCTTCCTAATATCACCTGCTTTTGTAAGAGCACTTTTCCCCCTCACAGGGCTTATTTTCACATGCTATGTAAAAGCATTCCAGTTCCAAGATTTCTATATTTTTGGAGAAATACACACCTGACCTGTGTTCCATGCTTTCTAAAAGTTCATTGTCCCAAATCTATTATGTGCCTCTAAGCCAAGCTCCAGGCTCTGGAGATGACACAGTCACTGGTATGGATAATTTGGCTCCTAAATGTTTGCTTTGTGCCTTGAAAAAACATCTTTGAGCAGTTTCTTAAATGTCATTCCTTGCAGTACACAGAGCAGGCAATAAACAATAAAATTATTCACCTTGAAGAAGCCATCTGCAGTCTTTAAGGACATCACCAGTTTTTCTGTTGCTTTGAATGGTCCTCTGGGATGCTCTAAGTGTCATTTCAACACTGTGTTTCCCATCGTCTCCGTGCCAGCCTCATTTTGCTTTAGAAACAGAAGTGATGATGGGCAAATTAAGAAGAAATTCCACTCTCTATTAGTTCCTATATTTCATTTATTTTTGTAACTGTCTAATGTAACGCTTAGCATTTGGAATTCTTATTTGGAGGCAGGATCAGGACGATCTGTGCCTGGAATGAGCACAGCTGTGGGTGCACCAGGGTGGCCCAAATGCCCGTGGTGGTCCCTCCTCGCTCCACGTGGAGCTCCTGGCCCAGCATCACTGACCTGAGTGACGTGCTCAGCACAGGAGCCCGTGGTGCTCAGCTGCAGCAGAGCCAGGTCACATTTAATCCAGGCACACCTGTCACCATTTTTCTCCCCTTTTTCTCATGGATGGAGCAGATGTTGCCATTTTCAGTGGAAGCTCGGCTCCCTCCGTCCCCTTCCTCCTGTGCCTGCAATGTTTGTGCTGCCTGCTGTGATCTGTTCCTCTGCCAGGGTGACTCCCCTGACAGCAGCAGTGTGTCCCTGTGCACGGGGACATCCACCACGGCCTAAAGAGGACTCGTCCCTGGCTCCCTCGGACAGCCATCCTTAGGGGAAGGCAGGCAGAGCTGCCCCCACTGGCCTCTTTCCTGCTCTGCACAAAGCCTTGGTGCTTTTACTGAGTTTTAAACAAAAAGCCCACTAATGCCCCTTAAAACTCCATCCCCACTTCACAGGAAGGACCTGAGGCTTGAGATAGAGGTTGTGGAAAACACTGAAGGGATGTCCATCTCAAATAAGGCTCTCACTGTCCAGGACATGAGCTTGTGGGTGATGAAATCCACCTGCCTCTACCCCCAAAATGAACCTGCTCCTGGCACAGTCCTTGGCACAGACAGGCTCCAGACAGGGTGATGCTGCTGGGCTGGGGGATGGAGCCCAATTAAAACTCAGATTAGAGGCTGCTTTACTGAGAGAACAAAGGTTGAGAGCTGCATTTGGAATGTGCTGGGAGAAATAATGTTTTTTTTTTTAAATAAGGCTCCATTGTTTCAAATGCTGTACTGTTCAGGATGTGCCAGCTTCCCCCTAATGAAAGCCTGCAAGAGCCAATCACTGCTGCAGTGGTCTCTGCCTTGCAAGGTTCAACCTTAGTTTCAAGGTTGTGAGGTTTATTTCTGGAGGCTAAATTTACTTTATAAAATCTTTCCAAAACCTAGCTAATGTAATGAAAAAGCAATCAAACTTTAAGAAAGAGCCATTGCAACAGAGACAACCCACCATTATTAATCCAGCTAAAACCAAAGGCTAAGGTCTGTCAGCCTTAAAAATGAAATTAATTCCTTCTTAGCTCTACAGCCTTTAATTATGTTCACCAATCGATGAGTTATAAAAATATAAAGAAAAAAATTCAAGCTAAACCAGAGCTCCTTTTAAAATGAAATGAAATAAAAGCACAGTAAAAGCAGCCCGAGGCTGGAGTGACACTGGTTTTGCTGTCGTGGTTTCTGATGTCAGGGCACTCTGTGATGGGATTATTTCTCCATGCCTCACGATCCATCCATTATTGTACCCATATTGTAGACTTCATGTCACAGTCAACAATAAAAAACACCCTTGGCAACCTCCATTACCTCCTGCAGTTAATTTGCGTTCTCGCAAAGCGCTTATATTTACTATGAGTGATAATCATAAATATGCATGAGACCCTAAGTGAGGGAGAATGCACTTAGGAGCTGATACAGCAGGAGGTTTGCCTAGAAGAGATGTCAAAATCAGTTCACTTTTGTTATATATGAGTAATTTAATTTCCTCCACAGTATTATTAGGGCAAGAATGAAGTATTCTTTGGCGTGACTGAAGCAAATCCTGGCAAGACAAGAGGATAACAAAGCTTTTCCATCTCGTCATGTCAAACTCTTGCCTTCTATTCAGTGCACACAGACGGGTTCTTTGTGCTGAACTAAATTATCCAGTTGAGTTTATTAACTTCTGATGTCCCATGACCTTCAGCATATTTACTGCTGGATCTTTAAAACTGTGTCTTTAATTTACTCCTTCACAACCGACCTCGTTTTTGTGTCAGATCAGAAACGCTGGTGGCATTCAATCCTTTCTCAGGTCTTGATTTTCAGCAGCAGCATCCCTTGTTAAACCCTGGAACAGGGAGCATTTCCACTGCTCCCTGACAGGTTATAGACCAAACAGCCAAGGAGCCCTGGGGCTGGGAAGGAGATGTGGGAAGTCAGTTCTTTCCTTTCCCCCCGCTCCCTGACGTAGTAGAGCAATGCTCAAAGGCATCGTGGTTGTAGCCCAGGGAGACCAAAGCCACTGAGAGCTGTGGAACAAACCTGCTGCTGGTGCCTCTCAGGGGTGGGTGACTCAAGTAAAATTTAATTGATTTCAAGCTGTAATATTCTACAGAGGACAAACTGGAGCTTTTTCAAAAGAACACGTGAATCAAAGGAAAATCACTGTGATTTTCTGTAGGTGAGCCGGGCCATGATGGCTGAGCCACTTGATATTTTCTCAGTGTTTCCAACCCTGCATTGCAACTCAGAGCAAATCCTTTGACTCCAGAGCCATGTACCAGGGGCTGGGTTTCACAGCCCTGCACTGCAGGCACTGACTGATGGCCACCCAAAGTTTCCCACTTTCCCAAGTGCCCCTGTAAATCTCACAGACCCAAGCTTGCCTGGGGGCATCTCAGCATCCCATATAGTTCTGAATTACCCATATTTGGCCTGAATGGGAACTGGAGTTGTCCAACAACCAGCTCACACCTGAGCCCAGAAAAGGTAAATTTTGTGCACGAACAGCAATTCCACCTGGGGATGTGGGACAGATGAGTGCTTGTGTCCATCCCTCTGCTCTTTTTCTCCTTTGGTAGCAGGGGGTGTGAGCTCCCACGCTGGGTGATCTGTGATCCCCAGATTTCAAGCCACGAAGAAATCATGGGAAAAAGAGAGCACTGGGGAAAATGATGGATTCTT
This sequence comes from Edolisoma coerulescens, assembly GCA_013397115.1. Classification (NCBI taxonomy): domain Eukaryota; kingdom Metazoa; phylum Chordata; class Aves; order Passeriformes; family Campephagidae; genus Edolisoma; species Edolisoma coerulescens. The sequence continues at coordinate 516,226 of VWZW01006989.1, forward strand.
CCTCTCCCCATGCCTTTCTGAAAAGTACTTTAGGGTACTTCTTTAGTGGCAGGTAGGGACACAGCAAAGGGACATTTCTCCCTTGCTCTCTAACTCAAGGAATACAGATGATCTCTAGCCTGCCTCTGGGTCAGTCCAAAGGATATATGTTTCCAGGCCTATAATCTGATGCAAGAATTGCCTTTGATATTTGTTTGATACTTACCAAAATATTGGCATGATCCAGCGTGGCAAAGGCACATCTCACTCTTGCTACCCCTGAGTGACACTCGGCTCTCCTGCTACTGCCATCCCTCTTACCTCATCTGTGAAACAGGAATAAATGCTGTTTATGCTCCTGGGTAAGGCATTTGAGAGCGTCAGAGGCGAGGGTCTGTGCGTGTGGCCGTGTTCTTGGGTCTATTCATACAGGGGAGAGTAAAATGACAACACAAAAGCAATTTGCAACAACTCCTTTTAGCACTGCTTAGCCTGGGAAGGTCATTATGCACAGTTGCTCCAGGGAGAGAAAACTCCCCTGCTCTGAGCAGAGCTCGCCTGAAGGAGGAATGTTCCACACACCAGGCTCAGGCAAGCCTCAGCTCACAGATCAGCTTATCTTGGCCATGCACAAGTTACCCTTTTCTCACACGGTATTCAAACACTCTTCAACTTGTACATTCCTGAATATGTGAGATAAAACCAAGTCGTTGCAGGATGAACCTCAGTTCCCTAAACCTCCCCAAACTGGAATGGAATGGATAGAAGCAAAAAGAAGGAGCTATTTCCCAGGTGTATTGGGTGGAGCCACATTATTTGTTGCAGATGCTGTATGTCTCATTTATCATATTCTTCTACTCTTGGCTTGTTTTTAATTGTTCTCTTGAAATATTATTGCTACACAGCTGAATTGTGGGGTTGTTTACTTGAGAAAGGTGGTAAATAGCAGTCATTCCTAGAAGAAAGCAGTAGATATATAGCAGCAAAAAATAAAATAAAATTGAATATCAGCAAGTAAAGTGAGGTTTTTCTGGAATTTGTTACAGTGATAAATCAATGACAAACTCCTTCATATCCAAAGAAGGGTAAGTCATGGAAATTAGGAGTAGCCTGTTACCTAGTCTTGGACTTAATGGATGATCTACCTTTAGGTATTAGACATTATCCAGGTGTTCAGGATGATTCAATCCTTTAGGCTTTGGACAGGGACAGTTTGCTGTCCCCTCACCCTCGGGCACAGTGATAGGGATCACTTCCCTACAGGATATTGAGCTGAGCCAGGGAGCTCATCCCACATTTAGCAAAGGAGACTCAGGAGGTGCCTGGAGCCACCTGGGTCCATCAATAATGTCTCAGTTTAAAACACACTCCTTGGCAAGTTAAAAAAAAAAAGAAAAGATGAATTCTACCCTGTCTGCTGTGCCCTGTGTCAGTGCCAAAACTGCCCTGTGCACTGTGCTCCACATATCCAACCTGAAACACACCTCCAGGAAAATTAAGGGCTTGTGTTTAGAGCACAGCCAGAGCTTCTTGGTGGACTTAACCGAGATGGGAAGAGCACTGCACTGTGCTTCTCTTACGTGCATATAAATTGATGCAGTGATTCTGATATTTTTAAGGCTAGAAGAAAACATAATCATCTAATCTGACCTCCTGAACCACATGAGGTCACCCACAGGTAGCAGGTGCTGTCTGATGCTGGAGGAGTGCAGCAAAGGCTCCATCTGTGATTTTACCCCACTGTAGACCACTGTTGGTGGAACTGAAATGGAAACCCTTGAACTCTGTCAGATGTGGAATAGAAAACTGTTTTCTGGCTGGTGTGGGCAAAAGTGCATTAATCTAAGCTATGGATGAAATTATTGTTACATTCATTGTGAGGGCTGCTATGACAACAGATGAATGCTGCAGGTAATTTAATTACATTTCTGTCAGCCCCTGTGCCTTTCAGGAGACAATGCAGAAGGCAGCAGTATTTTCTTTTAATATTGCAAGTGGCACAGAAAATGTCAAATTCTCCTCCAGAGGGCCTAACTAGAGCATTTCACTCAAGTCAGGAAACGTTATTTAGGTATCTGGAAGGATCCCTCATGGTTTTTTCCTGGCATTTCTGACTCCATGAGCGTTCCCTTCACTCTGCTCACAAGGCTGTACCGCACACCTAGAGCTGAATCCCGACACAGGCTTTCTGCACACCTGCCCACCCCCCCACAAACCCAGATTTTTTCACCCAGAGGTGACCCTCCATATCCCCTTCCTGCTTCTCTGCCTTTCCTGGGTGTTTTTGGAAACCACCACTCCCTTGGCTGCATTAATGGGAAGAAGCATCAATGGATGGAGGTGAGAAAATTCCCTTTTTCCTCTGATCATGAGCTGTGCAGCAGGGAGAGGGAAACAACTGCTTTAAGGACAAGGTATTGACTTACAGAACAGAGAGAAGTTAATAGATATTGACTCCCACTTGCTTCAAGTAGGTCACACAGTGCAGGATTGTGCTGCACAGCCTCTGAGGGTTGGGGGTAGGGAATTCGTGCCACAAGGGCCAAAATTTTAAATGTTGTTATGTGTGTGTCATTCCCTCACACTGAGGGACGGTGTTTTCCTATGCAAAAATCCTAATTTCTGTAGAGCTGGGTGAAAGCCTGCACTGATGGACTGCACTGACTTCAGTGGGCACTGTTGGAGCTCAGCATGACTGGAGAAGTGATCTGTGTCTTACCAAGGCTGGGCCCAAGATCATTAAAATAATCTTATAATTTACATTCATTAAAGTAGGAACATGGCAATTATCTATTGTTTATCTGAGGAAACTGTCTGAGGAGCAATCCTTCCATACCAGGGTATAAACTCAGTTGCCATGTAATTAAGTCATAGCTACAGAAGCACTGAACAAATGTGCAACAAGATTCAGATAATACCTTAATGTGATAAGAAATACCCAGGCACTTAGCTGGCATTGAGGAAATTAGCCACACCAAATTAGATATCAATGAACACATTTGCTACCATGTCAGTTACCATCCTGAGTATAAATTGAAACCTAATCAATTATTTCTACAGAGCTCTCGCATAAACTCAGATTAGGAATTGAAAAAATACTGTTATTTTATAATGTTATAAATGTTATTCTATAAGGATGTGTTTTATGACGCTGACAAAGATGATATGATGACATCACTGCCTTCTCCCCTGTACTTCCCTGGGATGAAGAAAGAAAGGTGGAATAACAGCAAGACACAGTTTAAAGTCAACACTGAAGGTAGTTGACAAAGCACTGAAATCTCGGGACACGTGGCCTTTTTCTCGTCTCCTGAGTAGCTTTGTGCCTTGATTTCTATTTTGGCATGTGGAGGTTATGATAATTCCATTTGCAAGGAGCTTTGAAATGCCCCTTGATGGAAAACTCTACCAAATGACAAGGATAGACCCAAAGTTGCCCACAGGCTTTCCTCATCACCTTCCTCTCAGCACACTCAAGGAAGAATTTCTTGGAAGTTCTAATAAAAGCTCTTATTGCCCAGTGTCTCCATGCTGAGGCAATGAGGGGGCTCTCCTGAGGTTGCACTCCAGGATCAGTGAGCTCTTTTCCGTGTGTGTTGCAGTCCTTTACAATGACACGGAAGCATCTAACCCGCTGGATTTTTCCATACGCATCTTCCCTCAAACTCTGCATGCTCCATGTCCATATAATCATCTCCTAGCACCCCTGCAAGATCAGGACCCATTTTCAGGCCAGTTTCTCAAAAATGCAAAAATTGCCTTTTAACATCCCACCACCACCTCCCTCCCTCCCTGAGGAACAGCCTCTCACTCTGTCAGTTCTTCCATGATTATCCAGAGTGCCTTTATTCATCCTTCAGAGATAACTGTCTGGCATCTTCCAACTACCAATTTCTCTCAGGGTCTGTATTTTTCTCCGATGAAAAGGAAATATTTTGGTTCATGCATCCAGCCTTGCTGCTCAGACAGTTTAATGAATACATCAATAAAGCACCAGCCAGCCAAGGAGAGGGAGGTGCACAGTCATTAGGATCCATCATTAGCATTTTGCACACCACCACAAGCTTTTGTACACGAGCAATTAATACAGCAATAAATACCACAATGAGCTGCAGAAACCTCACTGAGGCTGGGAAGTGTAAAGAGTGCCCTCCACTTAAAATAATTGTGAGAAGCATTTAAGAACCTCCATGGAAAGAAACAGCTGAAGTTCCTGCTTCAAGCACAAAAAGCCACCCCCAGACATGATGGAGAAACCTTCCACCATCTTAAAAAGAAGCCATCTGAGGGAGTCAGAACAAATGCTGGCCATGTATCACGTAGTGAAGCAAATATCTGGAGCATCCTTCCAGATCCACATGCTACCAGCCCACCTAAACGTAAATAGTAGGTTTAGAGAAGTGTAAACAGGGAGTTTACTCCAGTGAATTTATCCCCAGACATGATCTAGAGCATCAAGTGGTTTATTCTGGCTGCGTAAAGGACAGGTGATACCTGATGTGTTGGTACACATTTCATTCACAAAGAATTCCTGAGCACTCTTGAATGATGGGTTGAGTTTTTGCAAGAAAAACATTTCTCTCTATTTTCGACTTGGCATCACAAACCCTAGTGCTGGATTTACTGTCCTGGAAGACCCTGGCTGGAGATAAGTGTGACAGTAATATGGGAGTGTCCTGTATGGCCAGAGACAGGGCCTGGCTCTGCAGGATCTGTCCCACATGGAATCAGAATCCTTGTACTCATTTCAAACCTTTGCCCTTGAATGCAATTCTTCACCCATCCATCTGAAACACCTCACAAGGTTAAGTTTGCCCAAGGAAAGCACAGGCAGAAAGAGTCCTCTCCCACAGTTTTCTTGTACACACTAGTTACCAGCAACTTTGCTAATAACACATTGCTCATGCAAATTAATTCAGCTTAGAGAAACAAGTCTTGATGATTATAAAATGCTGCAATCACAGTATTGCTTCCGGCCAGCTGAGAGTAAATTCATCAAGCATTTGTTATTTAAAGCTGCTGTGGTGATAAATGCTTGGCTTCATTTATGATTGTACACCAAGACAGAGAGAAAATGGAATACATAAAAATGACTGCATGATGGGAATCCCAACAGAAACCACCCGAAACAAAGGTGGGGAGATGGAATCTCTTTCGTGCCCAGCTGAACGATGCTGATATGCAGCCACTTGTCCTCCTGTAACGAGGTTCTGTTAAAACAAAAGCAGCAACAAGCACCAGTTTTGCTCAGACAGAAGCGCTGAGTGTGTTCTTGTTGGCTGGATCTGATAAAAGCCTTTTTATGCCAAGGTCAAGGACAGGGGTGCAGTGGTGTCTCTCCTGCCCAGCACTACACGCAGGGCAGCTGTTATGATTACGGATGCTCCCTCCATGTGTGCAGAGCATATAAAGAGGAGGATAAACTCCTCTGAGGTTTTGATAACAGCCCTGCTGCTGCTGTGGACCTTTGCTCTGTATATGACATTACAGTAAAAACAAAAGGAAAATGAATCCAACAGTAAATACCAGCAATTACACTGCACTAATTGTTTTAATGGGTTTATGTGGAGTCAACATTTCAGGCAGTGCTGTCCATACAGAGCAAGTAATTAACTCCATTGGTATTCAGAGTAATGGCAATTAAATACAATGAACTGTTCTACTAATGAATGTGGTGAGAGCAGTGCAAGTCAGGGAGAGTTAGTTCTAACTTTTAATTCGATGAGCTCTGCCCAGCTGCCTCCTGGCAAGCAGCTGATGGCAAGTCCATCAAGCTGATGATCATGGCAAGTCTCAAAAGCATCTCCGGGTGGGGGGGTTGCAGAACATGGTCAGTGGCTGTTTTTCCACATTTGCTGTCAGGACCTTGTCCTGTGGCAGCCACAGGATATCTCACCAGCAGGATGCTGGTAGCAGCAGCAGGGACCTGGGGCTGATGGGCTTTGTGAGTGTCTTTCCAACAGACGAGACAGTAGATGTGTCCTTGCACAGCGTGGGGCTGTACAGCATCCTGTAATAGGGCCCCTGGGCACTGCTTTATAAATTCCATCTGCACTGTACATGGGCAGGGAGGAAATGCTCCTCTGGACTGGGCTGGCACATCAGAGAGTCCTGGTCCCAGGTGGAGGGAAAAAAGATTTGAGGACAAGAGGAAGCAGAAAACACTTAGATATAAACCTCTTGGCAACCTGTGTTTGCCAGACCACTGTTGTCATTTATCCTAGGATAACATCTTAGAAAAAGGAGCTGAGTTCCCATCTATGGCTCTGTAAAGAAATTATAAAGCAGCTATCTATTTTTTCATTAAAATTAAATAATTGAATCTGTCCAGATTCATGTACTTTCCCCTCATGAGATATACAGGAGAATTAAGTTTCAATTGACTTTCCAGACCTTGGTTATCATAGGAAGCTTTTAAAAAATCAGGACATTTGGCAATTTGAAATTCAAATAGGTTTCAGTCAATATGTTTACTATTGCTAGACAGGCATCTTTGTCCCCGGGGTGTTTAATGCCTCAATAAGTAATTGGTCCTTTCATCTTTTATAGGCACAGAGTGAAGAGTTTATGGCTCATACAGTGAATTGTCAATACAAAGGATCTTTGCACCAGTTTTAAATAACCCAGCTCCCAGCTCCATTAAATCCTGTTTAAAATTCCCCCCTCCCTCCCCACGCCCACAACTAGCCTTGAAGCACTTCTTCCCTCCCCTGATTTCAACGGCATCTTTAAAGGCAGCTCTGCTTCCCTCACCGAGCCCAGACACAGGCAAGGAAGGGAGGAGAACATAAAGAATAAGAATCTGCCCCAAACAGACTGAAATTCCAAGGATTTCCAGGAAAGCTCTTACTAGGCCTTTATCCATTAGGTCTGAAATTCAAAGTAGTCAGTGCACCCATATCCACAGATTTGTCTTTAGAGATAGGGATACAACATCAGTTTTGCATGAGTATTTTCATATGAAAGTATCTTATGAAGCCACAGGTACAGGAGCAGTGCTGTCTGCCAAGCTGAACTGAAATCAGATTTTGTGTTTTCCATGAAACTGTCACATTATCTTTTTGTTTGTTTGTTTTGTTTGTTTGTTTTGTTTTTTACGTGGTACTGCCCCCCACTTGAGGATGTGGAGGAAGCCTAATACCAAAATTTGCATCTGGGTTTTGGGTTGTGAAGAGTCGTAGGACATGCAGTTCAGGCTAAGTTCCTAATTCAGTCAATCTAAAAAGGTTTGGGAAGTCCCATTTCTTGAGACCTTCAACCCAAAGGGCTGCCACGTGATTCTGGTCAGTCAATGATGCTTCTGAACCACAGAGATTTTTCCCTGAGTCAGTGCACAAGAAAATATTGAGCCTTTTCACGATGGATCTACTCCATTACCCTTGTCCTGGCATCTCCAGAGATAATGAAACAACAGAATCTGCAGTATTGAATGAGCACCTTCTCCCTCAGCTCAGCTCTCCATCCCCTCAGCTCCATCTATCACTCACCCTGTGGCCCGTAGGGTGGAGCAGCTGCAACATTGGATCAGCAAGTACCCTGGGAATATTCCTTAGAGTTGTGTTGCAACCTCTTACATTTAGTGGGTGTGCTCTCTGTGACACAGAGCATTTTGTCACTATCTGGAGGCGATTTAGGAGGCTGGACATTTATGCTGAGGTCTGTAGCCAGAGGAGAAAGCGGTGTGTAACCAAGGACAAGTGCAGGTAAACTGAATTTACCTACCTGCAGTACAGGAAACGTAGAGCTTTCCTCTCTGTGTGTGTCAAAGTAGGAGTTTCACAGTCTTTGTCAAAGTTGAAGTTTCACAGCTTTTTTATTTCCCACTATGGTAATACTGATGAAGGAAGTCTTCCCAGATTCAGATCAGAATCCTTCACTGCTGTTAATTGCTCATTTTTATTGCATATGCCTTAATTGAATTTAATTAAACTTGGCCCACAAGCTTTGCATGTGCTATAAGGAAAAATAGTTAATAGTCCATTTCTCATTACTTTTCAGTCAGAGGATGCCTTAATGCTCTACAAAACATATTGCATGAAGGTAAGGTTTCTTCACCCAGCTGTGAAAGAGTCATGTCACGATGCCTGGTAGCAAATATTCAGCAGTGCAGAGAAACTCCCCCTCACCTCAGACTTGACTAGGCAGGCTCCAAGTGCACTGAAATGGCCCTCGACTGGGGATTAGTGAAGCGGCTGCACTGATTGATATCGCAATCTGGCAAACTGCTTGCAAAAACAGATCTGTGTTCTGTGAATGGAGAAATAACTCAGCGTTACTTTTCCTTATCGGAATGGCAACATGTCCTCTTGGCATTGAGAGATCAAATGCATCTACAAGTAGCAACTATCTTATCCCCTCAGTCTGTAAAGCCAGTCAAAATCAGAGCCCAAGCTGATCAGGATGAAAAAAGCCTTCTCTTCTGTTAGTCATCTTTTCAGTCCATATTTGCTCGTCCCTCGGAGGAATGAACAGAATATAAAACAACTTCCCAGGGAACAGTCCTTGCATCAGCTAAAATACTATAACAAGATGTTTAGAAACTTTGCTATGTATTTGTCTAGTTGGTGGCCCCCCTCTGGGGCTGTGGCAGCTCTTACCCTCTGCTTTCTGAGTAGTCACACTGTGTTTATCCTCACGGGCTCTTGCTGCTCGTGGTTCTGCAATTCTGCATCAGCTTCCCGTGGCTTGGCATGAGAAATGTCTTCTCCGAGGATTAGACAAGGCAAAATTAATTAATAGATAAGGGTCCTCACAGTGGAGACTGATTTGCTTTCTTATCCGAGAAGCATTGCAGATTGAAAACTAGAACTAAACAACTCACAGAAACCTGAAACTGCTGGAGAAGTGGGTGCTTTCATCCTTCGCAGATGAGGGAGACCCTCACCCGCAATCAGGATTGCAAAATTCCCCAGGCCAGCCTGGCCACTAATCATTCCCTTTGCTTCATTCAAAGGAGCACAAAGGGAAATTTCCTTCCCTGATCAGGAATGTGGAGAAGGCAATCACTGCCATTTGCATTCAATCAGATGTTTGTTCCCCGTGATAGAAGAGCACGAAGACTACTTGAAAAGCATAGAAAAAAGTGCTCTATGCCATTTCACTAATTAAACGCACCCTTCTGCACTAAAATTGATGAATAACGACACAACTTGACTCATAATCCCTTTGTCTTCCATTATTTACTCTTTTTTAACAGTGATTTATGGAAAGGTAGTGCTTTCATTATTCTTGTTAATTACCTCTGTTCTCTACTTCAGTTTGTAGAATGTAATTGCCTGAAACATAAATCTAGTCTTGCCACCTATGTTCACACATCATTAATATTATTCTGGCCATTCCTATAAAATCTTTATAAAACATAATTATACACGTGCCATTAAGTGCCGTGTTGTGTTGAAGATGCACTAAGCCTTTTCTGAGGACTAAACAGGTTGTGTGCTTTAAACTTCCCTGTTTGTGCTATGTGTTTGTGTTTCCCTAAGGAAAAAAAAGCAAACAACATTAATTGGTCAGTGACTGTAGATCCCACAATCAGCCCTCCACAAACCCAAGCCCTGCTAAGTGGCTGCTGCCACATTTGCAACAGGGAAGCAGCTCGATGAACAATGAGCTCTCCTTCACTCCCCACCCCTGGAAACAATAATTTCATTGGATTCAACAATGATCACTAGGCTAGAGGGTAGCAGACAAACGCAGCAGCTACTCACTCGAGTGGTTATCAAGTTTCTTTTTGCGTGTAGGTAATCCCCAAACAAATTATTTTCATCCTCTCTGCACCTGATGCTTGGAGTCAGACGAACGGCGAATCACAGGGAGCAGACACCTTCCAGCGGCCGTTTTTTTCCCGTTGTAATTTTTTAATATTGCTTGTGATTATATGTAAGGAAAAAATCTATCAGAGGGAGAGGAAAAGCATTATCCCCAGTTTATTGTTGACATGATATCAGCTCAGTGTTTGTCAGGTTTCTGGTAGTGAACACGTTTACACGCAGCACTTCATCTCTCCAACAAAGCACTCGGCTATATGAACAGCAGTAATATCCCAGCTGAGCCTGGTGAGAAACGTCTTTATTATCTCTCTCAACAACAAAACCGACCAAAAAACCCCCAATTCATTTCTCACAGATTCATCTGCTGCATTACTACCTAAGTGCACATTTGGAGGTACTGGATCAGCTAATGGAAGCCCTTCAGCCAACAACTATTATCAAGTGTATTTCCATTAACTTCCATTCCCCACAATCATAGAAAGGACAGCCTATAAAACACTGCAATTGCATTTACAATTGTTAATTACTGTAAATTCAGTGTTTGAGATAAGAGCATTTGCTCTCTAAGGTTTCCTACCTAATGGATTTTGGCTATTACAGCTCTTGCTTGGATTTGTGGTGACGAGATCCTGCCTGGGGGTTTCTCCTGCCTTACACCAGTGTGCAAGATCCACATCAGACCTTCCCAGCACTACAGCCCTGTCAGGGCCAGGACTTGGATAACTCAAATGACAGTGCAGATCTGAGAGGCATGGGCCAAAGAGAAGCAACAGGGTAAAGTCTGATAAATGAAATCAAGACACTTTCTCTGTCTTTTCCTATTCTTTAGTTGGCTGCAAGGAAAAACATTTCCTGCCTGACCCCACCTGGGGTAATGGCATTCTCAATAATGCATTTTATCTCAGGAAAGCTTTGTAACTTGGTTACTTTGGGAGAAGGAGCATGGAAACAGGATAAGAAATATGAGTCTTTAAATCAGTTTTGTGAATCTATGCCAGACTGGGGCAGGGAGCATGAAAGAGGTAAGTCAAAGGCCACATTCAGCAGCAATTACAGTTCCCAGAATTAGGCAGCCTAATTTCCCTCCCCCCCAAGGAAACATTTATTTCTTAAAATCAAGTCTATCTGATATAAGCCATAGAGGTAAACCAAGTCCTGGGACTTCTGAATGCAGACGTACTAGAAAGGTGCATGTGCCTTCTGGAGATTTCAGGCTCGAGAAGAGTGGATAAATCCCCCTCCGGTCCTAATTTAAACTGCCAGAAGTGACTGCCCAGCCTAAAGCAGTAACCCAACAGGGTCAACCATGAGGCAGTCAATACCGTTTTTGGCTACTTTTGTAGGAAAAGTTGACTGACTTACTTCTTGGCAACCTGTTTTTCTCCATTTAGACATCTGAGAGGTCTGCTGAAAGCCAAAGCACTGCCCTGCTGGTTGAAGGCCTGCATTTGGGAAGTGCATCCCTGTATCTCCTGCCTCCTCACCTCCCCACCAATGTAGATTTGGAATACAAGCATCCAGCGTGGATGGTCAGCAAGAAAGGTTGTACCACCAGGGACTCCTTACAGTCAGACACTGAATATATTTTCATGCCAAGCAGGTCCCTCTGCAAGTGATTTAATTAAAACTTCTGAATTAATAAGCTTATCCTTCATTAGTAGTCAGAGTAATAAAAGCAGCATGGAACTTCTCTTTAATGAAACAAAACATACCTAAAAAGCAAAGAAGAGCATGAAAAGCAGCTGCAACACCGTGAGCTGCTTTTGCTGCTGTTGGTGCATCATTATAATGACTATCAGGCAACTGCTCTGTGTGTTTTAGGGAGGGAAGAATGACTGAAAAAGGGAGTATGTGTCAGAAATAATGGAATCAACTCTGGCAGTTAAAAATACAGGGATGACAGGAGAACACTGAGATCTGGTATTGCTCAGGGCTCTTATAAACCAAAGCACCTCAGGTATGCAGAGGTGATTAATGTAAAGCACCTAATCATTTACCAGGAGTGCAGTGGAGCCAGAACTTCATCTCTCTTTGTCTTTATGAGGAAAAGCCATAAAAACACGGAGATTCCCAGACATGGCAGAGACCAGATCACAAGGTTGTGCATCCGTCTCATCTTTAATTCTGGATGCATCACACACCACTCAGTGCCTTTTGTCTTTTCTTAAAGTTTTCTGTTGTTTCGTAGTTTTGCCTAAGTTTTACAATCTCCTGTTACAAACTCAACGTGACTGTATCTCCTGCACAGCTGGGGGTTCCTGAAGCTGGTTTTCTAAAGAAAATGTATTTTCTAGCCATTGCCTCCATGAGCCTCCCTACCGAGCAGAGTTTATGCTTAGCTACACTAAGGACATAATAAATGCAAAAGAAAAGGAGGTAAAGTGAGGATTTAAAGACCCATATCAAATTTTATCACTGGAAGGTCTGGCAGTGAACACAACCCTATTTTTTTCTGTTTAGCACATTTTAGAGTTTATTTTTCACAGAAACCTGCACATCCACCTAAGGGATATTTTTTGTTTTTATTTTAAGTACCTAAATGGGTGAACTGGTCAGACTCTAACTGTGCCTGAAAGGCTGCAGCTGACACACACTGGAGACTTAATTATGTAGTGTGTGGCTCCATCTGTCAGCTGCAGTATCTTTTGTTACCAAGAATCAGGCTGCCATAGAAGATGACGTGACAGATTCAATTTACTTTCACAAGGATAGGAGTTATGTGGGCATTTGAATGATGCTGGAAATGAGAACTACATTTACACTCCTTGTGAAGGAATTGAAATGCTATGTACAGCAGAGTTTGTCCAAAATATGGAGCTAAGATTGAATGCGTGGCAGTCAATGCGCAGCTGAAAGCCAGGAAACAATTAATTAAAATATCATTAAATGGAGGATAGACTGGCACAAAACTGCCTGAGTGAAGAGGTGCCCATACACATGCAGAAAAATTCTGAAGAGTGCTTTTGTGTTAAATTAATGTAAACAGCAGTTGTGCTAAAATTCAAGCACTTTTATAGCAAATTTTGAGAGCAAAATGCAAAGATCATGAAATTCCATTTGGGAAGGAGAGAGGATAAAGTTTTCCCCTAGAACAGAGATTTTTGACCTTTTTCAACCTATTCAGTATAAATTTTTTTCTGGGCTGATGCAGATTACTGTAAAACTTTTTAGACATGATGGCTGCAAGGTTCCCTTTCCTTCCTGCCTTTGTAGACAGCTCACTGATCACACAGTGAGGTACACGTAATATTTTCATAATTTTCCTTAACACACACCTCTCTCATTTCAGTTTGTGAAGCCCAAACAGACAACGTGGGAAGCAAAGCAACCAATGCCAACATGATGGCATGTTTACAAAGAGAAAACACAGAAGAGTGAAAAATATACTATAAGGGATTTTGTTATTTGCTCTAAAATGAAGCCTTGTTAATTAGGAAATGCTTTTCACAACTGATTTAATTTGAAGTTGGAGAGGATCCCCCTTCATTTGCTTATAGGATGCGATATATTTCAACTGATGAACAACAACAACATTATTTTTAGCAAGCTATACATTCATCACAGAGCGATGCATCTGGCAGTCTAACCTGCCATTAAGTCAGTAGGCAATAAACAGTTTTGAAAAACTCCCTATATTTATCAGGTTTTGAATTCAACGGTTGCCCAATTACCCCTAAAATTGTTATAATCTTAGTTGTAGGTGAAAAGCTTTTATTGAAATTCTACTAGTTATCTGCCATAAATGTTAGTCATAAACAACACCACTAAATCATAAAAATATAACAGCTTGTGATTAATCTGGAAACAGAGTTATATTCAGTTCTAAATGTTCTCTCATCCCAGCACCCAACAAGGACTGATAAATTGAATTAGCTTACTTAGTGTGAGTTTGCTGCAAGCTTGCTTGTAAACCTCCCCAGAATTTCTATTTTAGCAGCCTGGCAGAAGTGTGAAAATTCGAACTCCAAACCAGATTTTCTGAAAATGGCACCAGTTTGTGAGGATCTTACAGAATCCTCTATGTGCACTCTCTTGAACACGCATCTAACACTCATATTAGACTCTGTGCCTATGCAGGTTTTACCTCCCAAAGGCCAAAATAACCTGAGGCCAAGTAAACCATGACTTCTCCATAACTGCATCCTGTGTCAAGCCCACCCATTCTGATCAAACTGAAGCTCTTACCCTGCTCTGTGTTTAGGTTTTCAGTGTGAACTGCAGCCATGGAACAAACAGGAGACACGAGCACAAGGGATGGGCACAAAGACAATGTTCTGGGCTGGTGACAGCTGCAGCTCAGAGCCAGGATGGGTGAAACCGTGACCTTATGGACTCCACCAAGCATATGTGGATGCCTTTTAAATACTAATTTGTACTTTGCAACTGTTAAAATACATCTCTTCCTCTGCAACAATTTATTCACATCCACTCCCTGTTTGACAAACTGTAACTGGAGCTGAAGCTGAGCAAGAACTAATGCTGGTTAATGAGAATTCACTGAACGCTGATTGGAATATTGCTCTCATTTGCAGCCTAACTTGAGAGCTGCCCAAGGAACGGATCAAATCTAACCCATAAACCAGGGCACCAGTGCTGGTGGCTTAGAAAGGAATGGCTGAAGGGAGGATGCTGCTGGAGCAGCTGCAGAAATCTGCTCTCCAGAGGCCCTGGCAGGGAGGTGCCCAGAGGGCCAGGGCTCAGGGGGCTGCTCCCAGCTCCCTCCTGGCAGCCTCTGAGCTGTGCTGGGGATGAGCCATTCCCTGCAGAGATCTGCCAGCTGACAGAGCCAGCCTGTGGAACTAACACCTGCCAGCTGGCTGCAACACTGGGACCAGGGTGCTTTTATTTCATCCCCATGTTTATCTTCTCAAACACCTCCCCTTTGCATCCTTGCTGGCAGAACCCCCTAGGCAGCCTCAGGGCTGGTGGGGACAGAGCAGTGGGAGATGCTGGAGGATCCCAATGGGAAACAGTGGTAGCTGCTCTGCAGATAGTTTTGTTTAGCAGCCACACAGACACCTTAATAGCTTTCACATGCAGATAATGCTTCCCAAATGCACAAATCAAGCAGAAAAAACCTCCAGACCTTTCAATTAAATCCCATCTAACTGACACCACAGGAGGCTTTTGACCAATGCAGAGAACTGAGATGTATTTCACTTCAGTAAAACGGGTAAATAGTTTCTGCAGCACACCAGAAAAATGTAGAAGACATGCAAACTTTAAACCACCATTTGGCATTAAATACTTGTAAAAGGCTTTTTTCCTTAGATTAATATCTCACGTTTATCTGCACTATACATTTTGGAGACATGGTGAAAATTGCTTATTTCTAATAAAATGTAGCAACAGTACCCTGAGGAAAAATTACTGTGTTATGAGATATTTTTCCCCTCTACCACAGCCAATTTAGTTTTCATTTAAAATTCAATAACTGCATCATACTCAGAATCTTCCATGGCTGTCATAATGACTTTGAACAAAAAGTGTGCTGTAAACAAGGAAGATTAGAAAGACATTATTGAGGTAATTTCTCCCCAAGTTTCTCTCACAAGTCAGGGATGCAGAAAACGGATGCAACAGTTAGTGTGGATATGATTTAGAAATAAGTCTAAAAGTAAGTCTAAAGGAGAAAGTAAGCGCTTTGTTCTGCAGATACTTTGGTAATAAAAGCATTACTGCCCCCATTTTATTTGAGATATATTTTACTGCTGGGTGGTAGGAAACATTTTGTTGTTTTCTCACTGAAACGTTGATGTAAGTGAAGAAGACAAACAGTATAATATTGTTAGGAAAATGCTGCCTACTTGCTGCAACATCTTCTTTCCTCATGTCTCCATAAGGGGCTCTGACAGCAGTGCTGGGATGGATCTGCTGGGCAGGGGCTGCTGCTCCAGTCTCTCCATCCTGCACCCCACTGCTCTGTCAGTAGCATCATTTCAGGAGAAAAGGCAGAAAGAAAAGAGCCTTCCCCTTTTCTCTTTGCCTGGGGAGTGGCTTGTACAGCCCCCTTACATTTTCAGAACCTACCCTTCTCTCTCCGGGGCTGCACAGCAAAAGACACCTGAGTAGCTGCCTTGTCCCCAAAGAAGGACTGAGTGCTTTTATTTAACAGAAGCATGCAAAGGCAATTAAAAAAATTCTGGTCAGATTCTTTGCCTCTTGACTAATCTAATCAATGGATTTTAAAATGCTGATAGCAAATTTCTAGGGCTTGCCAGGTAATTAAACCAGAGGAGGTCTCTCTAGGCCAAACCCAGATCACATTTATAGCAGACAGTCTTACTTGTGTTCTACAGACACAGGATCATGTTAACACCATTGACTTTCTCCCCTTTTCATTCATCAACATTTATATCCCAGGAGCTGACAGGCCACCTGCAAGCATAGCTGTGGCATAGATGTCTTCAAACAGTACGGGAATCTTTGGAAAAATGGACTATGAAGAGCAAACAGAACTTTCAAAAAGTCAAGCAAACTCCTGTAAGTGAGCAAGAAAGTATTGGTGTGTTCTCTGACACACACAGGGGAAGAAGAAGTCTCTCACTGCACAGGACTGTCCTCAAAAAATAATCTATACACACATTCTCCACATCTCTGTGGTGGGGTGGTCTCTATCAGTCACAGAGAATTGGGTGTTCTAGTTCACTCTCTGTTCAGTGCAGTGCTGGATCTGTTATTTGCTCCAAACATTTGTCCCTAGCCCTCGGTTTTGAGGAAGGTTAAGAAACAAAAGGATGGATTCTGCTTCATCCTCATGCCATGCTTTTGTGCAAGAGGAAAACAATTGTGTGAGTGCTTTGCTACAGCCTGGCCACGCCACGCTGATTCAACAGTTGGTATTATGAGATAAAAGGATGCTGTTCAGACTGATTAATCAAACCACCTTATGCTTGCCAAAGCCTAATTATTCTTTGATCTACATTAATGACTTCGGAAAGCATAGCACACCTGGTGGGAGTTCTCAATGGGGAGCATTTTAGACTAAAAGGAAAACTCCTCCCTGTGTCACAAAAACCTAATTTGCTTATATCAGTAGAATCAATTGTTTTATACAGAACTGTGTCTCCCACAGGTACTGTTGCTTGTGTCGAAAGATAATGTAGGCAGCTTTTACTTTTATTTCATCAAAATGCTATTGTTTGACAAATAGCAAACTCCAGCTCAGGGTGACTTGAAAAACCACATTGTTATCACAAACTATGGCTATCTGCAGCTTTTTATTGAACAGCCTGGCTGTAACTCACGTGAGCACAGAGACCTTATCTCATGGTTTCTGCCTTCTCTGGGAGATGAGTGAGTGGCTCCTACCCCAATTTAAAACTCAGCAAGAGATTGATTTACAACCCAGATCCAGAAGCATTCACATGGATAAGGATGACACAGCATCACAAAAGAAAAAAAAAATTTCTGAATAAATAGCCCCAGCTCTACTTAATTTAAAAAAACCCCAACATTGAGACAACTAAAATGTTGAAAGCATAAGGTCTGTGCTTGTGAACTGGAAATTTACTGCATCAAATGATTCTTTATGATCATGAAACAGGGTCAACAGAAACGCCTAAAGGCGACAGAATTTTCTCTAGCAAATCTACCTGGAACTGCATCAATTTCCAACAGAAATTTTAAGATTGGCATGAGTGACACAAAAACAAAGATCTGTGTGTGAGCACCACAGCCAATAATAGAACAAAGGCTGAAAGAACAGCATTTGCAAGCAGAACAGGTTATGGTAAACTGATAATGCCCACAGGGATCTGGTTTTGATCTCTTCCATGGTGCTGAGGATAATCTTGGAAAGAAGATATCCTTTGCTTTACAAGGAATATATGCTCAAATCCCAAAGCCAGGAATACAATTTCCTGAGCATTTGTGGATGAGCCCACGTTGACAGCCCTCAACATTTTGAGAAGCTGATACTCTTTACTGAAGAATTTAACAAAGGAAACAAAGAACGTTTTCACATCAGAAGGAAGCGCATCAAAACAGGTGTTGTCTATGCAGAACTCAGAGGAAGCAAAGAAACCAACAATCTGGTGTTTCCTCGGGTATATGAATATTTGAGAGGCCTGGAATAAATTAGTGCTGGAGTTTTGCAACAAGATGACAGGCATGAGTGGCGTTTGCCAGATAATCTTGGAAGGGATCAGTTTCACAGCATCACACGGAGAAGAGGAGCAAATCTGCGTGGTACCAACTGTCGGCCAAACCAGAACGCGTCCCCCAAGGTTCCTGCACTTTATTTTAGGCCCTTTGAATTTTAATGCCCTGGGCACAGCCTGTTCAAGGTACCCATGGGCCACACGCTGTGGCAGCACACGGCCAGGAGGAAACACGGCGTCTGGAAGAGATGTTTGTTGTGAGCAACGTTTTCCATCCACAGCCATGAGGCATCCAAGTACCTGCACAAACCGTATTGCATGGAACAGCCACGAGTCTCACCCTGCCAGCCCAATCCAGGGGAGCAAGGCTTTAGCTGATATCCATCTATCAACGGGACTTCACTTGTAAGAGCAGACATTCCTGCCCTGTTATGTTTGCTTTGTACTATCATTTTCTTCTCATCAAGAAACAAACTCAATTATACTTTTCTCTGCTCCAGGCGTAACTAATCAGCAGGCAGCTCCCTCAGTAAGCCCAGCCATTTCAAACACCTCCTCACACACGCAGATATCTCAAATAAGAAGTGTTACTTCTATACCCCTCAAGGGGTGAAAGCACAGTCATTAATCTTTCTTTCATCTCACAGAATGCTAATAAAACAATCACCTCCCTATCCCTGAATTGGGTAGGTCCTAATTAACATGCTAATTGGGCAGATCTTCCCTAATGACTCCCAAATCTCAGCAGTAATATGTTATTTAGATAGAAAAGAGTTATCTAAAAGATAGGTAGAATTAAAAAACTGGTGAGACAGAGCATAGTTTGGATAGGCAAAATACTGAAACGGACCTTTCTGCTGTGAGAATTAAAATTCTCCACCTGTCTATGCCACAGATCACAGATCCAGCACTTTGCAACATTCAGAGCAAGAATTATTTTGAAGGCAATATACAGCTGTAATAAAGAATATTAGTCATGTGGAGAGAAAAACCATATGAGTAACAGTGACGTTTTAAAATATATTATTAAATCTGTTCATTTTAATATCTAAATAAATATGGCTTTTATTATCTGACAAATAAATGTACAAGTTGCTTTGCAAACCCAGCAATGCCAGCAGCTCTGGCACTTTGTATTCATGAGCAACTTCAAGGTGGATAGTTCAAGTCTTAATGGAATTAGTCCACTGGGACTGGTATTGTGTTTGTGCAGTTAGAGCCTCCATATAATAAAATTTCTCAAAGAGACCATTTGCTCTCTTCAGACAATAGGACTCAATAATAATTTAAATCCCCCGTTAAGCTAAAATGAAAATATTGGCAGATGCCATAAAAGTCATTGTTCTGAAGTTTTCTTTCATGCACACCTCGGAGGTAAAAGCAGAGTTCTTCTAGTAAGGAATTAGGTTTGAATTTTATAAAAGAAAATCTTTGATGTGTGTTTCTTGAAATATCCAGTGCAGGACTCCCTGCAAACCTGGCCTTGCCCTGCTGCAGCATTTCTGTGCATCCCACACACGCAGCCAGGACAGCCTCACACCTCAGGCTTGGGTCAGGCAGGACAAACTCTGTCAGGACCCCACAGCAGCAGCTCACCCTGGTCCAGGCAACTGAGACAAACCTGAAGCTCGGGCTCTAAACTGGAAAACCTCAGAGGAAAAACAGAAATTTTTTTTTCTTCCTTACGTTTTTTGAGCACCAAAAATAAGAAATACTGGCATTGAGACACCATGGTATTATTTTGTACAACTTTCTGGACTTTAGCTCTGTTAAAAAAGCCATGAAAAGGAGCCAAAACATTTCATTGAGATACTTTCTTTTCTCATGCAGAACAGTTTTTCATTAAAAGGTTTTTTTACAAACTGCCAAAAGCTAAAATGAAATGTTTTTGTCCTGAGTTCTGCTATTCTTTCCAGTTTCGGTTTTTATGACCCTTGTTCACAAAAAAAAAGATTCTTTCGTCTCCTCCATCCTCATTTTACAATGTCTACAAGTGAAAAATAATATCTCCAACTATTCATATGTTTTTCCTGCATAAGAGATAGGGACAGGCAATGTAATTGTCATTAGCCATGGCTGTGACAGACCAAGAAAAAATGAGTACAGCTGAGCTTTTAAGAGTTCAGGCCCTGTTTTTCACCACTGAAAATCTCCTCTCACTTCTGAAGGCCCATTTGATAAAGAATTTGCTGGTTTCATTTACTGGCAACTGCAGTACAAATAGTGGCTTTAGATGTGCTGTCAAAAGTCCTGTTAGGGGGTCAACACCCTGCTCCACTAAAGTCAACAAAGCACTGATTTAAGCAAAGCCCCTGAGCTCCTCTGGCACCACACTGCTGCTCTTGCCTTCACGTGAGGCAGTTTATAACACACATTTAGATAAAATACAGAACAAGAGGCATCAGTCTGAACAGACAAGACAGTCTCAGTGATATAAAACACAGCTTAAAAGAAATCTATCCCTTTTTTATGTATGCACTACTGAAGTGCACGGGCTCACAAAGACACATCACTTTTCATATCCATTGTTTTGAACAATATCAGGTGGTTTTTTAGGAGCCATTGGCAGAAAACAACACTACAATGAAATTACAGCAGCGTGTCTGGGGCTCACCGTGTTTCTTGTTGGAGTTGTTATGTGGCATCAGGGGGCTGGAGAGTCCTTGGGTCAAAACTGCTGCTTTACAGACCAGGCTTTCATTTCACAGCAAGGTCTTAGGGAACATTCTCAGCCCTGCCTGATCAATGTGTTCTTCTGAGCACACAGAACTCCTTCACAGCACCATTAAAAAGCACCTGCTTATGGTGCCTTCATTCATCAACAGATAAGGGGCCTGCCAGTGATGGCAATCCTGGATGGTATTTACAAAAAAAATAAGTCTCATCCCTGGATGAATTTGTAAAGCTGACTCATGCTCCACCCAGGCATCAGGCATTGGATATTTTGCCATGTGACTGGATAGGAACAAGGGACAGCTTTGTACCTGTGTTTGTTTATCTATAAATACCTGTAACTGTATAGATCTACTGTTCTTTCTGCTATAGAACCTCTGCAGAAGAGAAAATTAATGTTTCTGTGTACCACACCGTGGCAATGGACTGCGGGAACTGGGCTTGAGGGAAAGGCAGTCATGGAAAAAGGCTCTCAGACAGAGGCTGAAAAGTAATGTAGCCAAACAGCTTCAGGGTGAGGTATCTTGCAGGGAGTGTTTTTCTGACAGAAACACATTTCCCTCAGCTGTATTCACATCTTCTGCACACTCACATCATGGTTCAGTGACATAATTTATCCATCTTAGACCAAACCTGCTGCAGCTGTTAGACACAGAGCACTGACCCACTATGAATTTGCTCTGCTGATTCAAATTTTTTAGAGAAGGAGTTGACAGGTTCAGTTTTCACTGTCAGGATCATGTACCAGCTGTCTGAAGCACTTTAACGTTTTCTGAGATCCCGTACCATCTTCAGCTACCAGAAAATAAACATAAGCTCCTTATTTTACATTTAGAGATGCAATTGCATGGCCATGCTTGGTCTGGTTCAAATCCATGCGGGTAGATGGTCCCATAAGATCATGAATTTGGTATAAAGACTAGAGAATAACACTCTCAGCCTTTGCTGGAACAGTTCCCCAGGGCAAAGCCTCTGGTCTAAGCAGCGGGGCAGGGGAGTTCTCAAGGTGGCAGCCAAAGCCATTCTTTGAAATGTGGAGGCAAAATTATGGTGAACAGATCTGAGCTGAAACCCAGAGCTGCTGCAGGCTTTGCTAAGGTTGGTCCAGTTGCACAAATACACTTTAGGTAATGTGGATTCTGAAGTATCTGGAAGGCTCTTTTTGAAAACATACCCTTCTGCTCATTGTTTCAGAATTGCTTTTCTCCCTTTTGACTTTGGGTGTTTCTCAGAAACCAGCTTTAACAGAAAGAACTTTCAGCTGCCTGGAAAGAGCAAAACAAAGAGAGGAAACTTATGATTTATAACCTTTTCTAAACAACAAAAAATCCATGTAAAACATCACCTGATGAGACCTGGGTCATGATGCCACCCCTGTTCAGCTCAAGGTGGAATGGTTCTAGGTGAGCTCAAAGAGAGCTCAAGAGAGAAAAGGCTGTTGAGCCAGCTGAGGGTCTAACCTTGGTCTTTTTGAGATGACCTGTTTATTGAAGTTGCTGTGTGGAGTGTAATAGATCAGTGGGTTTTGAAAATTCACTAAAGGATGTGTGGGCTGAAAGCATTAAGGCTATGTAAATGGAAATTTCCTTTCTAAAGAGTGAAATATGCAGATTTTGCTCATTGCTTCCACATAAGCGAGTGACCAAATGAAGAGAAAACTGATCAAGAAAAATGTATGCATAATAAAAATGTGTACATGCTTCATCTAAAATTCATTGCCTCCAAATCCTCACCATATAATTACTTAATCTTGAGCAGCTGCATGCACAATAAAATTTGCTTGCACTAGGTCTGAACAGAATTAATTTTTCCTGAGGATTGTAACATAACCAATACCCTCCAACTGTTCAGCAAGTGGCAACTGAAAACACCACTGAAGTAACTTGAATTAAAAAGAACCTACTCAAACCAGATTGATTCTGAGCTGACATTTGCTGGGTTTAATCATGTACTTCATTGTATAGCAGCAAGAGCCTGAAGAAAAAACAGAGCCACTGCACACAAAAGTTTATTAATGAATCAGATCCCATCCCTGCATTGCTCTGCTCAACAAACATGAGAGGCTTTATGTCACAGCTGAAATATTTCATTCCTGCTGTGAGCTCAGGAAATTTGGGCCCCAGGCAGGAGATTCTAGACATTGTGCCTATTGCCATGTCTTAGTTTCCTTAGGTTCCCAGAGCCTCTGCAGGTAGGTCAAAGGGCTGAGGTCTCAGGAAGGGTTTGGGGGCATCGTGCCTCAGTGTGGAAGGAAAGGGAGAGCCTCAGTAATCTCTTTGGAGCAGAACTTGAAAGGAAAGATTCACTCTGCCCTGTCCTTTCAGTAAAATCACTCCTATACTGACAGCAGGATTTGTTTCAATATGCCTCATTCTTAAAATATCTGTTCCCATCAAATTCCCTTGAATAATTTTTATTACTGGGTCACCTGCCTTGAAATGGGAGCTGCAGGCAGTGAAGTGACCAGACTGATTGCTGTCCTGGAGCACTGCTGTCCTTTAACCTGTGTCCTCACCAGCCCTCCTGCAATGCTGCTGCTGTAAGGAATTCCCTGAGTACCAGTAAATTATTCTAACACCCCTCTGCTAGCTGCCTGTACAAACCACACAGCAGGTGACTGACTTGGTTACGCTGGAGTTAAGAGAAGGTCTCCCACTGACTGGATCAGACACCAGGGAGGTGCGTGGAAAGTTCAAAGTCCCAGTCTTGGGAATTTAGAAGTTTAAATTTGTGAATTTAAAGATTTACTCCAGTAAGAGGAGCTGCTTGCCAGAGATTCAGCTCCCATGGTGAACAAGGGGCTGAGGGATGTTCTAAATTGACTATGGATAGCTCTTGCTTGCAGCACCAGGCTGCCCACTGCCACGGTCAGCTATGAAATAAAAGAAGTTTTACACTCATCACAGGACCAAAAGCTGCCTTTCCCCTCCCCAAAACCCAAATGAGCTCAAAATGCTTGAGATGACAGCTGACAATGGCCATAGCCAGACAAGGAGGGCAGTGGCCCATGTAGTTTTGTAATTAAGCTAGGTTTGCAAAGTTTTTATTTTGGAGAAAAAACCCATCAAGATATCTTATAATTGGAGATGAAACTAAATGAATGCCACTACTTTTATTCTGGCAGCTGAATTCCAGTAATGCTTAGCAATTGCTGTGTTTGTAATGTAAATTTACTACTGTCGCTGCACTGAAATAGATTTCTTCTTTTTTCCCTACTCATCAAAGTAAAAAATTTGCTCCAGCTGCTGCTGATCAAGAACTTGGAGAACATTACCCAAACTATTAGTATTCAGTACACACTGCCAGGTGCACAAATAACTCTCTAGCATCTCTCTCAACCCAGTTAATTGAATCACGGCTTGATTAGGTTCAACAGACAATACAAAATATTTTCCAAGTTTGAAAAGTTTGACCTACCTTGGATGAGTAAAGAGTGATGAGGGACATCTCCACGAGAAAAATCAGGTTTGCCTGTCTCATCTGAATCCATGTTCCATTTTGTGAGCACTCTGGTTTTAATTTGCTTCCTTCTTCCTATTTCTGTTAGTGCTGGAAGACAAATGAGCTACCAGGTACCACAAAAGGTCAAGAGACAGAGCAAGAGAAATTTTAGCATAACTAAGTTTTCTCACCCACTGCATGATTCTGCAGCACACAGATGGGACTTCTGCTCTGGTTGTGCTCTCACACAGGACTGTCACAGCTCCATTTGACAGGGGAGGAAGGGATGCAGGGGAAGGTTTGGGCTGTGGAGCACCACGGGTCCATCCAGCTGGGTGTCCTCCTCTCCCAGCAGCCATCAGAGAGCACCACTCCTCCAGGCTGCAGTGTCCCCGTGTACAGAACAATGCTGGGCTTTCAAATGAGAAGCACAGGTACCCCCAAAGGCAGGGAGAGCTTTGGTTTGCCTGCTGAACTCGGCTGGAAAGGCAGTAACTGCAAGGGAAATGAGAGAATGTTACAGGTGAGAGGACCTTCACTGCACTGTAGACATGCCAGACTTTTCTTAATGGAAGCCCCCTTTTTTTATGGGAACAGAGAGTCCTTGTGCTCCTAATTGTCCAAAGGGTTTGTGTATCTGCCAGAACCACAGAAATCAGCTAGAAGAGTGGCTGTGCCAGATGAGCACACTCTCCTGCCGTGCCTTCAGCTTGCTTTTCTCTTGCCTCAGCTGACACTTCCCTGTTTCCCATGCAGGGGTGACCCAGAGAATCCCTCCCAGTCCAAATCTTGGGATGTAGTCCCATCTCCAGCACAGCTGCAGCACCACCGAGCCAGTGGATGGAGAGCTGCAGAATCCTTGCAATCTTAGCCAAATCTGGGCTGCTCGAGAAGCGTTGCCTGGAAAAGAGCAGAAGGTGCAAGGGGACACAGCAGGGCTGGGCTGTCAGCACCACAGCACTGACAACTTTCCAATTTCTTGGTGACCTGGCACGTAACAATTGGGATGAGGGCACCTGGAGGCCCGTGTGAAGGTTGGCTTTGGGCCAACACGTGCATTTACTGCCTGGCTTTGTGTTCAGATTTGACCCTTCAGCCCCATCATCGCTGCGTATTTTCCCACCTATCGCCCTCCTGCTCCTTTTCTGGATTGCAACAGGACAAGATTCACAGTGGCTGTAAATCACAGCACACCTCCAGCAGAACTCACAGGGCTCTGGACAATCTCTCATTCAGAAATGTCCAGAGATTTTATTATTTTGTAAAATATCAGGCATTACATGGCAGGCATGAATTTGACTAATTCTGACAAAGCTGAAGTCCCATTCATTAGCATTTGTATAATATTTTCAATTTCCTTGTTCATTGAAAATTGGGGTTTCCTAAATAGTCACTGAGGGTATTTTTGTAATAGACATCAGCCTCAATTAATTGTCAATCCACTCAAACTCCATTTAATAAGCTCTGGAGTAGAGCTTTCTCTTCCAAATCGGGTTCTGTTTTGGGCAAACTTCAGTGAAGAACCGGCCAGCTCTTAGCATCCAGCTTTGTTCTGTTAACTACCATGTGGAAAAAGAACAGGCCCATCCCCTAAAAAACAAAATACAAATCAAGAATTAAGAGCTTTCAGCTGCATTCAGTTGTCAAACAGGCTCTGGAGTATTAACAGATGGGAACAGTACATATTTTGGTGTGATAAACACAGAGAGAGAAGAGTGATGATGCAGAGTTAAGCATCAGATTCTGGATTAAATCCTGGTTTTATGTGTTTGACAGAGGTGTGCTTTATTACAGCATGGCTCTCCCCTGCACAGATACAGTTTGGGGTCTGTCAGCATCTTCCAGCCTGTTTTGCAGAGGGGGAAGGAGGGCTGGGCTGTAACCCAGCTGTAACCATCCTTTCCAGTCACTGGTTTGGCACACGAGGTCTCCTCTGGGAACAGCAGTGTTTGTTCTGCTTATTATTCTTCCAACTGGTTCTTATTTTAAAGGAGAGTTTGGAAGGAAAAGTATGTGCAGGTCAAGTTTTCCACAATTTCAGATAACTTTTACGGCTTGAGATATTTTGTTTTTTAGCAAAAAAAATTTGGTTTTTAGTAAGCACAGAACATGGACGAGATGCTAAATACTGAAAATTGAGAATATGCCCCTCCAGGTTATTGATTCTAACTCTTCCAAGGAAAGACCTTTAGGTTGCAGGCTACAAAGTAAGGACTAATTTGGATTCCTTTAGATCCCAAAGGTGTCAGTGTGTACCAGTTTGGTTAGGATCACTGTTGGCTCAAAGTCAGACATCTTTGCAAACAGCACACTCACTTTCACTGTTTTTCAGGCAGGCTGGAAGCAAGGCAGTAAATATAAATCCTCTATCAGCAACATTACTCCTGCAAATTTTCGAAATGAATATGGTAATTGGAAATTGTTAGAAATTGATAAACACATGTGAATGAAAAGGAACTGCTGTGAGGCAATTTAAACAGAGAAACCATGGAACAAAGGAAAAGCAGCAACAGAATTTTTTTTGGCACATAAGCAGGTTTTTTTTCTTAAAAACTGTATGCACACACAAAACCAGAAGATATGGGAGAAAGAAAGTTGGAAAATATTTGCACCAAGGGACATGTAAGAGTCATCCAGCCATCTCTTTGGAATCAGAAGATAAGGGATGAGTATTAATTTAGCACTAGCAGGGAACTGGTTTTGATTCCATCAGTTATGCTTATGCTGAACTTGGAAGAAGTTTTGCTGCAAGACTTTAGCTTGAATTATGAGGAACCTCAGAATAAGAGGTCTGATCCTGCCACATTTGTGAGTTTGCCTGAGAGCTGTACATTTCTGTACATCCAGATTAAGGAGCTGCTCTGCAGAGAGTTATTATTTATGACAGCTTGCCCTCACAATCAGAAATTGGAGCCGAAAAGCTGGCATGTCAAACTCTAGGGTATCTAAAGATAATGATAACTAATTATTAAAATAAGGAATAAAGCTTTTTAACACGTGAGATTAAGTTAGGCATAAGGATTTAAAGAAAACTCTGCTGACTTCAGTGCACAGAGATCTTATAAAGTCTGTCCTAATTGTGGATTCAGAATATTGGTAAGAAACTGGCACTAAGCTTATGTCACAAATTTGGCATGTGCAGACAAAAGAAAGAAAGAGAGGACATAGCTAAAGGGAAAACTGAACCGCCCCTGTCACCTGCAGTTACAAAAGTCAGGCCAGAGTCTGATTTTCCCTGAGAACCAAATACTTCTGGCAAGGTACTTAGGCCACCTGGGAAGTGGCTTGGAGCAGTCTGAACCCTCAGCAATTATGTTGTGCATCATGAAACCCTGCAGGGTCCTTCTCTAGACACTGATGTGGTGTGGGGAGACCCATTTCACCATAATTCTCCTTGGAGGACTGCGACCTAAGGACCCCAAATTGTAGGCAGATGGATATTCATTTCTTCTTAAAAGTTGGAGGTTTGCAAACACTTTGCAGCCCTTCTGGGTAGGTGTCATTTTTCGTCTTCTTTGACTGTCATGAGGTCCTACAATATTTACAGCAGCTCTGCAATATCTCAGTAACTTATCCAAGATCCAGCAAGTTTCTCCATCTGTCACAATTTATGTATCCAGAAGGAGTTTCCTGAAGAAAAGACACTCTTGAATTTCTCTGCTCAAACCACCCTGGCTTAAATACCAAACACACCCTTCAGAAACGGCACAAAACTGCTTCTTTACACTTGTAAGGATACATTTATGCCAGAAGTTACTTTGGACTCTGATTCCATATGTGATTGTGCTCATCCTTTAACAACATTTTCAGACTTTTAATTGAATTTGTTTAATCCATTTAGAAAAGAGTTTTTTTCAGAAAAGGCACTCCTCTTCCAAAATAGGAAAAAAACAACTCACAGAGCCAATTAGGAGCCAATGATGGCTTGACATTCAAACTTTTCATCTTATTCTATGCTTTCTTGAGAATAGACCTTGGTTCACCTCTTTCTCCTTCCCTTACAGCCATCCCTTACCCAAGGCCATTTGAGAGAGAGAATTCAGTGAGGGGTGAGATAACACTTGCCTGAATAAAGACACTGCTTGAGCCTGCTGCAGATGCACATGGAGAGCTTTCATCCCACCCCCTCTCTCCTGTGCTGCCACAGCTCCTCCATCAGATGCTGTCACTTTGCTAAGGCACACGAAGCTGGAGCCATCTGCTTGCTTCAATTAATTACAACTTGCTCCTGAGATTTCTGCTGGGACTCTCCTTTTGCAGGCATGCTGAAATGAGAGCTGCAAGCATCAGGGCAATTGACCACGCTGTCCCATCTTTTTAAACGAGAATAAAAAGAGATGCCCTTCCTAAATAAGAAAAATGTATCATTTTTCCCTCAGAAGTGGCTGGAGATGTCTTTCTCTGCAAATGACTTTACCACTTGCACAAATAAGGCTGGGAAAGGCTGCAGTGTCAAGAACAGTTGAATTTTCAGCTACTTGCTCTTTAATAAATAATGACAGGCTGCACTTGGAGTTCAGCAAAGAAACTCCATTGCCTTTCTGCTGCCAGGACACCTAATGCATAATTACAGGATTGGACACAAAGTTTCCTGACACAGCAAGGTTAGTGCAGTCATACACTTGAAAAGACGACCCAGTGAAATTCAGGGTCGACAGCTGATGAGTATTAAACTGCTCAGGTGTTATGCACTTGGA
Organism: Edolisoma coerulescens; assembly: GCA_013397115.1. Lineage (NCBI taxonomy): Eukaryota > Metazoa > Chordata > Aves > Passeriformes > Campephagidae > Edolisoma > Edolisoma coerulescens. Next base: position 544,888 of record VWZW01006989.1, read on the forward strand.
TTTTCAGCTGCTCCATTTGCCTCCTTACTGGAGATGTGTTATGGGGAAAATGGCCACAAACACAGCGACTTTGGGGGCTCATTGTAAGAGAGAAATGTTCATAACTCTGACAGGGAGATTGTTCTAAATACCTAAGTTGAACAATAGTAATATAATTTGCCAATATTGAAGCAAAACTTCTGGCTCACAGCCTCAGAAATACCATGTTATCTCTTATTTGTCCTCTCCTCCCAAATACACATGGTTAAGGAAGGTCATGCAGCAAAAAAACCCCTCACCCTTACATGAATGCTCATGTAAGCATATGATGTTACAGTTTCCATCACAAAAATATTGAGTCTGCCTATTTATTTCCAAATCATTGAAGTAAAATTTCCATGGTCTTCTACTTCATCTGAGCTGCCCTGTGATCAGATCCTGGAGTATCATTACCTTGTCACCAGCCTAGCGACCTGCTCTGAGCACAGCTTGACATTGCAGCATAAAGAACCAACCAGAATTGTGCTGGATTATTCCCAAATTCACTAAAACCTCCTTCTCACCAGCTGCAATGTGAGGCTAAACAGCAAAGAGGAGGCTAAATCTAACTACTCCAGTGTTGCTTAGAGTCAGCCAGCCAACAGCTCCTTAGGGTTCCTAACAGATTCACCCTTCCTTCCTTGGAGAATTCAGTGCACTTGTTTATCTTAGACTAGCATCTGCTGGCTCATCCCAAACACAAAGAGAAATCTAAAAGGCAAATCGAGTTTGCAAAGCGTTTCAGATTTGTGTCTCTCCCCGGCTCCCAGTCCCTGCCACAGAAGAAATGAGTTACAATGCCCTGTGCTCCAGGGGAGCACTGGGGTTGCGAGGTGGAGTGAGAGCAGCTTCGTTAGCAGCTCTGCTGCTGGCAGGAAAAGCCCCAGTGTCTCTCTCAGTTTAGTCTGCATGGGATAAGAAACCAGAATGGAAATCAGCGTAACCTGCTCCTTTCACACTGCCTTTGAGAGAGCCACAGCATCCTCCACCAGCAAAACCTGGGAGCTGTTGCTCTGAAATGCAGAGTTAGGAAATTCGGAAACTTCTGAGGAGGACTGACACAGTTTGTTCTTCTCTGCCTTTTGTTCAAAATATGTACAGGCATCTGAAGTCTTAAGGGTCATAAAAGTCACTGAACAAGTGCCACTTTAAGAGATCAGCTGCAAATAAAGGAACATATATCCAGCTGTTAAAATGATGCAGCCCATAAATGCCAAGAAAGAGTGAGTGTTTATAAGAGCTGTACATCTGCTGCTTCTCCCTCTCCTTCCTATCCTTTCTGGATGCCCTTCAGAGGGTTCCTTCTTGTAAAAAAAGGAAGGGGGGAAGGGGGAAAAGATGTGACAGAAGAGCTTTAAATCAGAAACACAGGTTGTGAACTCCTTTTTGATAGAGAACTGTGAGCCTGACAGTTCACCAGCCTGAAACCTGACTTCTCTCTCCCACTCCCAGCACAAAATGAAGGAGAAGGCAGGTTGCAGTGTTAGCACATTAGAGTCCCTTCTTAATCTGTTCTTGCCAAGCAGCTGATTTTGGGTGAACTTGCTGACAGCTCTGTAAACCTTTCTAGACTAATCTCTGCCAGCGACTGATGTTCACAAGGGTTAGATGGTCAGATTACAACCCTGGGCTGGAGCTCCTTTACAGATTCTCAAATTCAATAATCTACTGCCACCAATTTAGTTAGAGAATCATCTCCAGTCAGTTTAACAAGAATGTTCTTCACACTAAGTTCTAGAATTCACTTTTCTTCAATAAATTAGGGAATTTATTCTCCTTGTCACACATCATCTACTTTTTATTTGCTTGGCTTAAATATTTCAGCAAGTGCTTTAAGAACGCTTGCTGTTAAAAAATTTAGGTGGTGAATAAATATGCCAGTTTCTTCTTTCTTAAGCCCCACTGATGCCAGGGACCAGATATTAAAGGCAACACTTCTGCTAAGTTCTCACCACCAGAATTACACATTCACATTGTTGTCAGAGGGCTTAGCACTGGATTGAATCAGTTCAGTGCTCTTAGCACATCATCCCTTTAAACATCTATAAATGAATAAAACATATTTGATGAAAATCTGTCACGCACTAGTCATCTGCATTAGCAGGTTTTAGAATTTTAATGAGAATTATGTTAGGCTTTAATAATAATAAAGAGCCCAACCTTGCCCACATGGAACATAGGGGGACGTTTTTTGCACACAGATGAATGAGTTTTAAATGTATGAACTAGACAGCAGAACTTACATCAGGGATGGTGAAGAAAAACATCCATGGTCTAGAAATTATTCACAGGATACAAAGAACATAAAGATCAAGAAAGGAGAATTAATAAAAAGTATGTACAAGGAAATGAATGTACGCTGGATTTATTCACATTCATATTCATATTGAAAAGAGAAAAAGTAGTAATCTTTTTTCAGGGAGACCAGCCCACACCTCATTAATGTCCCATATACCTAAAGCTGGGTACACCTGGACATAAGATTAGTGCTGAGTTCAGCCAAAATAGAAATGTAAGAACTACTTTTTGGGAAAAGGCAACTCTGTGGTGGCCAAGGAATTATCCTCGCCTTAGAATCAGACCTGTTGATTCTCTTCCCAGTCCCTTTGGATTTATTTCCTGATAATTGTGGGTCCCAGAAAAATACCCCTCATTAGTAGTAACTGCTTAATGAGTCAGATTCTGGGAAAAAAATTAAACCAGGAGATTTCATCAAGAGCATAAGGCCAATATTAGTGACTTGTCCCCTCTTTACCCAGTCACAAACGATCCACGGGCTGAGCAGTGGGTCAAAACAGAACCACAAACATCTCTGAAGTCAGTTAAACAGTGGGATGCTTTTCATGTTCTCCTTTCCTCTGGGATCAGTCAGAAAGACAAACAGCAGCCCGCTGTTAGCAGAAAACAATGCTTTGATGGAGCTACACGGGCTGCAAGAGCTTTGCCCAGCACGTGCCTTTGCAGAGTAGATGTCAGCCACCCTCTGAATTCGTGCTTCCACGTGTGGAAAACAGCATTGAAAGGTTTGCTTCACTACAGAGCAGACAATGAACAGTAATTTAAGAACCTGTCTGGCTAAACAAGACTTGTTAGAAATGAAAAATGACATTCCTGATACAAGGTAATTACTGCAGTTCCAGCCATCCAGTCAGGAGCAAGGCATAAGGGAATGCTTCCTGCATTTCATTTCCTATGAAATCGCAGGTATTAATTAACTTGACTTTTCAAAAAGGTGCTGCCTTTGACATTTGAACACATGCAGATTTTACAGAGGTTTGTAACCATCTGTTTCTTGAGAATGTACTCTGATTTCTGTGACCTGACTGAAAGGCCATGCAGTGCAGCATTTAACTGCTGAGAAATAGAACAATTTTTTTTTCTTCCTTCATCCCAGATATTAAGCAGCGGTACTAATGGAACAAACCCTGGTTCAGATAAGTCTGCTGACTTTTCAGCAGCAGTAACAATTTCTGTGGACATTAGCCAGGGGAAGTAAATAAGGAGCAGATTAAGAGCTCGTGACCATGCTGGTTTTCTGATTAGAAAGCAGAGGAGGTGAGTTAAACGATCAGATTTAGGTGAATCTTTGTTTGAATAATGAAGCACCAGGAAAATTGTGGTGCAACGCAAGATTGGCAAACCATGGGTGTTTTTTCCTCCTCAAATCCTAACATTTTCCAAAACAAAAGCCTCTCCTAGAATGGCAGTGAGGCTGGGTTCTGCTCTTCCCAGAACCTGGAAGGCAGCCTCATTCTAAGAGCCTTGAGTTCTGTAAAATTAAAAAATAAAGTCTGCTATTTCAGCTCACGTCCCATCCCAAGCCAAGGTTGCATCTAATTTTCATTACATAAAAGTAGATTGGTCCTTCCCATAGGGTCAGGGCAGTAACTTTGCCACATCCCCGTGGGCAGCACATGCCACCCACCTCTGAGTGTGAGCACAGCTCCCCTCACAGACTGGCACATCCCCCCCACACCAGCTCCTGCACCTCTGCTTAAAATTTTCTGCTTTCCCTAAGTAGGAAAATACCTTCATCCACCCTGCCCTGAGCATCCCTGGATGAGATGGTAAATTTAAAATCTGTGCTCTGGTAGCCTTAATTCATCACTGGCACGAGGCCTCCAGAGATGCACTGTGAGCTGATCCAGTGGCACAGCTGCTGACAGATGTCAGAGTCAGCAGCCAGGTACCCACACCCTGAAAGTCCTCGCTGCACATCACTGAATATTCCCCTGTCTCTCATTAGTGTTCCTCACAACTCTCATTTATGTTCTTACCACCATACTTACAAGTGACTGGCTGTTAATAAGCACTGTCACTCCAGTTGTTATGTTTCAGATAAATACATTGCAGTAATTAATAGAGAGTAACAATTTGATTTTAAAGATATTGACTATGCCCCAGTATGAAAAATGACTTGACTGTCACTGCAAGCTCAGCTAGTCCTCCATTAGATTAAACGTGCAGTTCGTGTGGGGAATCATACAGAAATCCCTCATCAGTAAAATTATATTCATTAGCCTGCAGTTTAGAAATGAAGCTGGTAAACCAACTTTATCTGCTCTCTGTGGGGTGAAGAGACTTTTGATAACAGCTTTTTAATTAGATGAGGCTCCTTAGCATCAGCATGCAGATAAGTGGAACTGCATGAATTACCTATACTTTGTAGAAGTAGATCTTTTGATTTGGAATACAACAACAACAAAAAGATTTTAACATCAAAAGTACTGGGGACAAGACTGCTTGTGAGTATCAACATCTGTATAAATTATTGCAGGAGCAGCTGCAGCAGAGATGAATGCCTGTAAAAATGAGCCTTCTAGAAGAAGTCTCTTCACATCAAAACCCAGAAAAATCCAGTGCCAAGTGAATATTAAAACTTCCAGCCAGTTCCCACTCGGATAAGAGCTGCCTCACACTCACTTTTGCTTGTGGGACCTTGATTATAAAACATTTATCACATTTTCATCCCTTGTTAAATGATTTCTTCCAGGGGAGTTCTTTATTGGCAAGCATATCTAGTGATTCCATATGCCAAGCAGGCAGGAAAAACTGCAGGAGAATGGAAAGGCTGAATATTTCATTCAGTCCCTGGTTGCACGGGTTTATGCTTCTGGGGCACTCAGCAGAAGATACAAGATTTAAATAAAGCTCTTTCCAAGAAAATGGTTGCTAAGTTTCCCCCTTTGAACCAGCAAGTCACAGAACTTCTCAGGTGGGAAGGAACCCAGAGCAAAGCTCAGTGGTTCCCACAGGAGCACTGAAACCGGACTCCTGAGAAAACTCAGTTCCTCACATCAAGGTTTACTCACACTTGAAGCTCGAGGCTTTCTCAGATGCCCCACATTCTCTCTTTGCTGCTCTCTGTGGAGAGACAGTAGGAAAAAACAAGATATGGGCCAACAAGATGCCTGCAAAGGCACCTGTGGGAGCAGGAAAGGATCCTGCTCTTCGCCTCCAAGTTTTGACAGAAGATTGCTTTCCATGCTGGCTTTGAGCCTCCTGTTTGCTCACACATGGGGCTTGTCAGGGCCTGGGCACTCAGAATCAGGAGATTGCTGCATTTGTCTGTGCCTTTGAAGATTTTGACTACCACCCCTCTTTTTCCACAAGGTGAGTACACACACACACTGAATCATGAACCTGATGGGTGTTTTCCTTCAGCAGTCACTGAGTGCACCCCAAGCTTCCTCTAAGCTTTGTCTCATCATCTCCACGCTCTATATGCACAGACAATGTGCTGCTGGCACTCAAGGCCAGAGCTCCCATTTCCATTCCTGTCCAAGGGCATTTCCAGGTCACCTATTAGTCACTCCTCCCTGTCAGACTCTTCCTGGATGGGGTTAACCTTAACTGGGTATTCCCTACCAGAGCTACTGTTCTGAAGGCAAAATATAACACTCCAGCTGCAGAGCTCAGAAGCCACAACCTGGCACAAACCCTGTGCCCACAGAGGCTGGAATCTTCCTGGGTAAAGAGTTGACCACCCAAGGCCCAGCAGTGAGGTGTTTTACAGGGACAGAGCTTGCACAGGGGAAGCAGAACAGCAAATGCTAAGCCATGGGCTCTGTTCTCCTCCTTTCCACATGGCTTGCACCATCCAGCCTGGCCCAGAAACCATCCCCAGGGTCCTACACGTGGCAGTTGCACCTATTTCTCACCGTTCTGTTTAAGAGAAAGATTATTGTCATCTGAGGAAAATACAGACTAAAGCGTTTTCTAGAGGCTCCAGGAACTGCAGGATTTCTAAGGCCCGGGTCAGGATGTGACTGGTTCTCAAATCAAAATGAGTTTGGAAGCACAAGCACCCTCCTGAGCAGGCACTCCTGAGATGGAGTGACTCACTTTTAACACCTGGATGCTGGATAGGAAAATACCTGAGCTGTATTTGAGCTGTATCCAGTCCCATGGGAGAGGATGATAAGTGGGATACCTGGGGTCTGATCCTCATCTTGCTATTCCAGACTTACACCACGGAGACCTGCTGCAGGAAAAAATCAAGTGTGCCAAATTCCCAGGAGCTTTTTGTGTCCTCTCAGCAGGAACCCAGGACCAGGATCCCTCTCCAGGCCTTGCAGCCCTTCCTCCTGCTGAGGTTCAGATCCATCAACATGCTTCCTCCAAAGGATTCCTCCTCTCTCAGAGCACAGCTTTGCTCCCTCCTGAGGCAGGGAAAGCCTCCTGCCACATGGCTCTTCACTGAGGCTGTTCCTGTCATCATCAAGTTCTTTTGAAAATCCTCTAATACTCCCCTGCCTGCTCAACATTGAATTTTGTGGGGAAAGGTCTTGCCTGGGTTTGAAATAATTGCAGGGAGAGAGGAGGCGAGCAGAGGAGCACACACACCTTGCTGAACAAAGACAGGTATTTTACATACCACACAGCACCACTGTAATTTAAATGATGTCAAATGTAGCTCTTAGGAACTCTCTGCTCCAAGAAATAAACTTGCAGACAGTTTTAATACCATCCAGTTGTCAAACAAAGTAGTAATTTACATAATAGCGTACTACTGTGTCTGAGAGTCCCAACTCTTCCATAAGGCTCCTTGGCATAACACTTCTGCCTCCAGGAATATTTACATTATTTTATTCAGCACAATGCAGCTCCGTGGGTCCCAGTGGAGGGAGCTGTACCAAATGTATTTTCCTTGAAAATATGGAAGTCTTTTGTGCTTTTTTTGACAGAAGAAACTTGATCACCTGGTCTCGGAAGATTTGCAGAAGCTCACTCTTGGCTCCAGCACACACCAAAGCTCCTGCCCGCCAGCTCACTTATGGAAATGGCTCTCATGCATTCTCCAGCTCCTCAGCAAAGGAGAGGTAATGAGCAGAGATGGGAATAATTAAATCCCAAATTTGATTCCTATTTCGCACACTAATTCTACTTTGTAATCCACATCCCCTTGTGCCTCCAAATGCACCGTGGCTAAACAGGTTTTTGTTCAAGCAGTCAACAGGGTGGTGACAGCACTGACCACATCTGGTCCCAGCTGGTAGGGGACACAGCAGGGCAGCCACACCCCAAACAGCTGGCTTTTATTACAATATCAAGTAATCTAATTAACATCTGCATTCTAAACATCCATAAGCTCTTCTCAGGCTTTTTTCTCCAGCAGCATAATGAGAAGAAAAATAATTTACGAAGAAAAAGAGTGCCTGGAAGCGAGCTGAAATCCCCCTGGCTTTGGGAAGCAGGGTTTGCACCCACACTGTTATTGCTGCTTCAAGGGCAGTGTGAGCCCAGGAGCCTGGTGCACACAGAGTGGGAGAACCTCTCCTCCCCTGAACGAGGATGACTGGGAGAGGTTTCTAACAGATTATATAAAACCTGAGGAACAACGGTCAAGAGGAGATTGTAGGACCTGCAGTGACTTTCTGAAGGCCACACATTGTGTTTGTACAAATCTCAAGAGTCCTGTCACCCCAGCCCATTTTAAGACTCCAAAGAATTGTGTTTGTTATTCACAATGGTATTACTTCATTTTGAATGAAATTTTGCACCATGATATTTTGTATCTGAACCCACTTTTTCCGCACAAAAGCAACTAAGTTCCTAAGAGCAAAGCCTATTTGAGAGATGCCCATCTTGGTTGTCTGGAGTTTTACAAAGGAATCTTCTGTTGTGGCAGGTGTATGACCTCCAAACTGCTCTGGGCAGTGCAATTTCCAGGAACCTCAACTAACCTGAGTTTCAAGGGCAGCCTGCTGCATTTGCCACTTCTGCAGTGTATTATGTCAGGAAAAATAAACTGATCCTAATCACAGTTTTCCTTCACACAGAGCAGAACAAGGGGCATATAAACCAAAATGCTTTTCTGTGCAGAATGGTTTTTGAATATGTATATTGAATGGTATAACTACGCCAATAACATCAGTGACTGATCCTAAGGTCAAAAAATAAAATATTCTTCTCATAGGTGTAGGACACCACCCTCATATGGTAGAGCAACTTTACAAAACACATTCAAGTTCATTGTGTTTCAGGCAAATTTTTGTTCTCTTGGCTGCAAGTTCTGAATTGTGGGATCATCCATCCAGTCACAGAGCTTCCCTTTTCACTTGAGCATTACATCAGGACAACTCCCTCCCAACCCCCCCAAAAGCTACATTTCAGCTTGGGAAAAATCATCCAGAACACTTCTCCAGTGGTGTGTGCACATGGCTAGCCAAGAACAGCTCCACTGCAGAATTACAGCTCAGCTATCTCGGTGTTTACTTTGATGAAAATCTAATCCTTGTTCTTGCCTCAGCAGGGCTGTCTTGGCTCAGTCTCTCTGCTCTGATAACCTTGCTCAGCACACAAGTAGCTGCAGCTCACAACTTTCCATTGTGTGTGTGTGTATTGTTTTGTTAGGTATATGCTGAGCATTTTAAAGAGTGCTGCAGTCACTAATGAACAGAATTTCAATTTACTATCATCTAGCCATGTAAATGTGGGGGCTTTTTAATTCTCTGCTGTTAAAACCCTTACTCCTGATGTTTCATACTGGCTTCCAGGTATTATAACTACTGGCCTTGCATGTAGAATATTATTTTACCGTATTACATCTTGCTCAAGTCAGTCTTCAGTTAAAGAAGCTGAGCTAAAGTCCTCAGTCTGAAGTTAAGTGAAACCATATTTTAATTTTCTTCACTGAGTAGGCATACAACCAACTTCAGGAAAAAGACATCTTAAAATGCCCAAAAGTTTTCAAAACCGGGATAAATAAAGCCAAGAAGACAAAAGAAAAGACACCTGTTACAAGATTCAAACAACCCTAAACACTAGGAATACTGAAATATTTCAGCCCATGTCCCTTTAATTCATCCATTACTGTCAGAACAGTTCTCTAAATAGCACAAATATTCATTTCTCATTTTGATAATTCCAGCAGAGCTCATTGCATTCAGCACTGAGGAGACACAGACTAAGAGATCCCTTGAAAGTGAACTGAACTTGTGTCTCCAGGTGCTAAATCTCCTCTATATCCCAGCATGGATTATCCATGAAAATAAGCTGCAAGAACCCACACCTAAGTAAATCATCTCACTTTGGATGAAGTTCTCTCTTTTCCAGGGGAGCAGGAGTATTTATTTTAGTATGACATAACTTCTTTCCTTTTCATCCTTTCTGCTCTACTTTCCTCAGAAAGGTGGGAGGTCACAATGGCACTCAGACTCCAGTTTCCTGGATAAGCTTGTCCGTATGAAAAACAGGGATTCAGAGTTCACAGCCTTAGTACATCAGAATGTCAGTGTCTGAATACCCTGGAGGAAAAAACTCCAACTTTGTTTCAAGTTTTTTGGCACTTTCTTACATATCCACACTATATACAGTAGTAATGTTCTTCTTTTTTTCCTTTTTGTCTCTTACTGTTTGTGGAGATGGCAGGGGTGAAACTGATGCAATTATCAAATAAAAAATTGTGGTTTAGATATTTTGCAAGGTCACCTAAACCTTGGAATAGCTGATGCTTTGGTAGAGACAGAAACAGATGAATCAACACGCAGTCATTTTTCAGAGTGTTCAGCTATGAATTGGTGATTAACCTTTGGAACACATCATGAGGGAAAGCAGCTGATTCTCCCTCTCATTGCCTTCAAATCAAAGCTGCTCATCTTCTATAGCCCCAACCAAGCTACCGTGTTCAGCCCAGGACTATCTGTCTGAAATTCTTCATCCCTTTCTTTGTAGCAAAGAGACCACATAAGTATAATCTTTTCCAGCTGAAACTCTGCCAGCCAGGGAATATCATTTCCAGTGCCCACAAGTCACTATTTTAGTGTCCAGCTCACAACCTCATTACATCTTTCTTTAATACTGCGTGGAGAAATTGCAGTGAGTTGGTATTGCCACGTTCTAAGCTCCTAGAAACAGGGCACTTGTCCTGAATTCTGAAATTTCCTCTTGCTTCTTGTCAAATTAGACAGATATCACCTTCTCCTGGGCGGGAATCATTGCAATGGGTACTCAAAGAGACCCAGCAACATTAGTGGGAGCAACATCTCACATTGGCAGAAAGCACTGCCCATGCCCTGGAAGTGAACACTGTTCACAAGTGATAAATGGATCACATTCCTTATTGGCATTTTTTGATTTTTGGTGTACTTGGTCTTCGTGGAAATACAGCGGAGACTTCAGATTTGTAATGAAGACTTGCTCTTTATGCAGTGAATTTTGTAAGAGGGAAAAGTGAATTTTATAAGGGGGAAAAGTAAATTTGATGTCAAAATAACCCTTCAGAGTTGATGAAAATGACATATTTTCACCACAATCTCAATTAAGATTGTTCACTCCTTCTGAAACAAAGATTAAACCTGCAGAATTCTTTGTTAGATGGCTAACCATAGGGTATGTGGTCATGGGAGTCTGTCCAGAGATGCACTGGCATGCTGCTCTAGGCTGTGCTATTGCTTATTTTGGGGGGAAAAAAAAGATACAGCAAATACCCCTGGCATGCCTTCTATAACAAACTCAGTCTTCTGGGACAGAAGTCAGGGAAGGATTTGCTTTGTACTTGACCTCAAAGAAGGACATTTGACTTTTGAGTAACCATACCAGAAAACCAGGTTAAGAGAAGAACTTTAATGAGGACCAGATGCTGTATCTGCACTGAATTTTCATGAGTTCATGAATTATAGAAACCCCAGGGGCAGAGGTGGTATCAAACTTATAATTCAATTTCAGTTGCTATTTCAAAGTCCTATTCCAGCATACAGAGATCCAGGGGGAATCTGAACAACTTTTGTGAGGAGTTCTTTTTGTTACATTTGAATACCAAATAATTCACTGATTTGCTTCACACCTCAGATAAGAAACCTCTAGGTCTGATTCTTCCTCAGCTATCACAGCAGGTAGTCTCATACCCAAACACCCTTAATGTGGGTAGATGTCATGTTTCACCAGTGTACACACGGTTAAAGAATTTGCAGGGCAGCTGAAAAACAGCTTGTCTTTGAAATCATGCTTAGCCTTGCTTGAAACTTCCCCCAGCTTTGCTGGATGCTTTAAAAAATGCAGTCAACCTACAAAATATTAAATAAAGGGAGGCACTAAACAGCCTTTTCATGCCTTTGGTAGAAGATTTAAAAAAACCATTGCACTCCCATTATTTTAAAGATGCTGTTGGTAACTACAGCAGGTGGAAAAGGCTTTTTCTGCCTGTTAAATTTGTGCTGTGTAATTTTGCTTCACTTAAACAAGAGAGTGTGTGCACACGGGAACAAAACGTGAAGTTCTGAGCTTATTTATCTTTCCTCTTGCTCGGTGAACGGGTACTGAAAGTGGCTGTTTGCAGGGAGCCCTTTTATTCAAAAGCCAGGCAGGTATTGGAAGAAAGCAGGAGCCTGTCTGAGAGCACCATTTTGCTGCTGCTCTGCCTCAGGTGTTGCTGGTTGAGGAGCAAAGGCAGCAGCGTGGGGCAGATGGCCCCACGTGCTCCAGCACACCCCTGGAACACACAGTGCTGTGCACCTGCACAAATCACTTCCAACCTCAGGCCTCTCGAGCTCAGATCTGTCTCCTAAATTATTTATTTCTCAGATCACGCTTAATAATAGGGTGGGAAGAATTTGGGTTTGTGGTGAAGAGGGGTTTAACAAAGCTAGCAGTGTGCCTACAAGCTTTGCTGGGGCTCTTCAGCACAGAGGTGAACGTTCTGCTGCTCTGCTAATGGTTATGGGCAGTTTGTCATCAGGCATTAACCAGCTGTCATGAATAAAATCTCTGCAATCTACCAATTTCTAGACATATAATCTGGGCTGTGGACAAAAGTACTGCCTTCTGGACCTAGTGGAAGGAGCACAACATGTTGCAGTTTACTTTGGTTTTGTTTTGCTGAGAAACTGGCATTCTTGTTGTTTGGATCAACCCTAATGAAACATCTGCTGGGTTTTAATTAAAATAAAATGGAATGCAGTTTCCTGAACAGGTGGAAGCAGAAGATGATATACCATGGAGCTGAAATCCCTCCATGTGTTCAGAGACTTTGCACAGTCCCAGCTATCGCATCCATAAACCAGCGATGGAGTGTGTCAAGAACATTTTGATTGTGCACACGAGTCTGGTTAAAAAGGCATCTACTTAGTCAGGGAACAGCAGAAAGATAATATTCATCAGCCCTACATTACACCCAGGTAATGACTGGTGTAATGGTTTCTTGCTTCTGATGTACTACATGGTGGTATTTTCCACTTGTGAGAATTTGGACGACTCAAATCATTCACAATAAAACCTTAGACATCAAAACAGCAGCCAGACATCAAAATACATGAAGCACATAATGACTGTGATATTAAAAATATCCCAAACCCACCAAAACCCTCATTACTGCTCCTATCCTGTCCCCATCCTTTGCTGCAAAGAGCCACAGAGGGGTTGTGCACCTCGAGCCAGCTGCCAAACAGAGTGGGGCAGGATAAGCTGCTTTGGTTCATATTTTGTTTAGGCATAGAAGAGAGGTGGTGCTCTTCAATAGCCTGCTGCTTCCTGAACTTGGCACGAGGGCAGGAACTGCCACCTGCATGTGGAAGGAAAGGGAAGGTAATGAAGAGTCAGAATCATGCTCCACACAATCCTGGCCTGGCATTAGAAAGAAAGGAGGTGATTCTGAAATGTGCCTGGTAAGTGCCCAGTGGAAGAGACAGTCCTGGTGCTATCATTTATGGACAATTTAAGTTTTCAATGACATAAGTGAGCTTAGTGAGGCAGAAAACCCGGCCCTTTGCCAAGGAATGCTTAATACTGATTGCTTTAAATTAGGTCTGTCCTTTAAGCACTGGCTTTTTATGCATTTACTGTCAGTGAGCCTGTAAGTGTTCATCTATTATTACTTTGGTGAGTACTTTCTTCTAAAACTGTAGTTCCAGAACTAACTAAATAACTAACTAAATATCACACATGAAGTCTGCAAACCTCTCTCATTTCCCTCCAAAGAAACATGTCATGAACTTTTCCTATTGCAAATAAACTACTGCAGAGATCCTTAGTGTGCTCCATGCTCATCAGTAGATAAAAGCTATTTAGTGCATGGGGTATTTAGCTTTAATAAACTTTTCAGTCTATCAGGTTGAAACAGTTCAATATTATAAAATACTCATGCAAGAGTTGCTTTTTCTACACAAACATCCACTAGTTTTTAAAATAAAACACATAAAGATTTTCTGATTTTTGCTTTCAAGATATTAAAAGTCTCCTAAGGACTAATGGTTTGTAAAATTTCAGTTCAGTGCCAAAGAATTGGGGAAAGCACATAGCATGGTGCATTTAAAGGAGCTCTTCATTTCAAGTAACTGCCAGGACTGTAATTGTGTACAATAAAAGGTAACATATGGAGCTGGAAGTTTGACCTGCAAGCCCCCTGCTAGTTCTGCTTGCTCCATGCTTTGTACAGTGGGTTGATTACTGGTTATCTCCTGTGGAACAAGGACTTGTCTGACACGTTCAACTCTGTAATTTGTAAAATGCCTCAAGTTTGTGCTTTGATTTAGAAAATGAAACAGGAGCGGTATAAAAACACATTAAACTTGAGTAAAGTTTTGCTTTCCAAGGGATGCCATCCAGGGCACTGCTCCCAGGCAATGGGTCGTGAAGCCTAACGAGGCACAAGCCTGGCAGGAGCTGGTAATTGAAACAATTTCAGAACTGTGAAAATGGTCTGGAGACAGCAGGAAGGATGACCTTGATATGAGCCAGGTCCTCACCTAACCCAAACCCGTGCTGCCCTATCCAAGGGCAAGGGAGTCACCAGACCTAATTAATTATAGAAGATAATTAAGCATATCTAAAAACATCTGTCTGTGATGTTTCAGTCCATGAGATAACCCAGAAACAAAGCACTTGGAAGGTGGGTTGGTTCTGACCTCCCATATTTAGGGCTATTTCCATAACTTTTCTTGCAAAAACTTCACCTCCCAGATGGAGTTTTGGGTTGAGTCAGGATTTTTGGATACATTTCCTCAACAGATCAGGCTGCTCAAGCAAAGTCTTTGCATAGTTTAAAGCCACGTTTTCTTTCAGTCTGCCATCTACATTTGTAGATCACAACTTCTCTGGCAGCTACAGTGATTGATTTTCTACTGGTTCAGATGCACAAAGTAATGCTTGATATGGAAAATCTGTGTAACAAGTTTGTTTGTTTTTTAAATCAGTTTGTGCTGTCCTAAAATGCGAGGGATGCACATTTTAACATGTTACAGTTTATTTTTGAGTGTGAATCACGTTCCACATTAAACAGGAGAAGTCTTTCAAGGAACCATACAAACAGTGATGAAGTGTAAGTATAAAGTTGCACACTGTGATAGGAATATAGTTCCTAGATAAGGATATTTAAAGATCTGGGCCCGTGTGATCCAGGTCCCTCAATGTCCTGATTCACCTGCCTTTGCTACACTCGTGTGCTTTGCACAGCCAATGTGTTAAACCTTTGCTACAACACAGACAAAAAGGCAGGAAGATATTTTTGTCCCTTTGTGGTCTTTTGCTAGGACAGTCTTTGAAACCAAAGGCTCAAAACCACAAAGAATCAGTTCAATAATAGTCATGAGGCAAGAGAGGAAAGGCAGGGAAGTCCAGCAAATAATTAGGCTTTCTGTGATGTGATAGCTGACTCAGAGTTTTTGTAGAGGTGCAAGCAAACACACCTCACGTTGCACGGAAACAGACACGAGTCTGGTTCATAGTAGACAAGAAGTTGGCCAAGGTATACAACAATGGGCAGAAATAGGAGCAAAGATGGAAAAAAGTTGAATATTGGGTCTGAATTCACTTTTATGGCAGGCGCATGATCCAAGTTCTTCAGGTAACACCTAAAAAGTAGAGTGAAGACCCCAGGATTTGCAAAGCAGCCTGAATTTTGGATTTTATTATGTACCATTAAAGTGTATAAGCCATTTAATCACAAAGGCACCCACTGTTCTGGTCTGGAAAAAGAAGTAATTGCTACCTCTCATTACACAAGCATGCAAGCTAATCCTGTGTGGGGTTTTAATCAGCAACTACAGATGCTTCAAAGAAAGCCAGAGAAACTCCACGGCAGACAATTATACACTACTCTAGTGGAGATAAAAACACTTTCTAACACAGTTAATGCCTTTTTTGCCCAGAAGCCTGATTATCTGTATTGCACCAAACCAGTTTTCTATGTAACTGAAGAAGGATCTGGCATTTAAATGTGAAAACATAAGGCAAGTTGTGTCGTCAGTGCATAGATAAAAGGGTTGTGCATTTGCACAGGTTGCATCTCTCCTAGCTCTACAGGAGATTACAGGGATAGCAAATCCAACTGGCACCATTCTCTGTGTAAGAAGAGACTTATCTGGAAGACCACTGAGCATGGTTTTCTTGTTTGAGGTTTACAGATAAAACCATACTTGCATCACGAGTTTAAATATTTATATTATTTGTAACACAGGCAAGCAGATGCCTCTGGCTTCTTTGCTATGTGAACTCTGGCAAGGCAGTAACTTCTCAAATACCTTCCAAAAGAGCTGAATTCCTTTGCTTGGACACTCATGGCAAGCAGCAGGGAACACTGAATTTAACATAACTTGTAGCAGCAAAAGGATGTGCTTCTGAATGCACATTGCATCCATTTGGTAATTTGGTCTCCCAAGTACTTTAGGTTAGAGGTCTTGCCAGGTTAAAAAAGAAAAAACTTTTGGCTCTCTGGTGCTGTGGGGGGAAAAAACCCCCCACTTTCAGACTCTATTTGAATAAAAAGTGTTTCTCTACGGACAAGTTCTGGGATTTTTGGGAAGCACAAAAGTCAGGGAATGTTTCACAAGGCAGGGATTAAGTTTACTCAGTAAGACTGAAGTGGTTTAGGATACTCTGTCAGTGAAGATTTGATTCTCTTTTCTCACCAGCTTTAATAATGACAGTAAAATCCCAGCGTGCCTTGTCACTGACCTATCAGGCAAGTTTAATAAGATTTCCTCTTAAATATTATATTGAACAGGGCCTTGAGACATCTTTTCCTATTTATAACCTGTCCCAGTCTGGGCTAACCCTTTTATACTTTGCCCATGTTCCTCTTCCAGTCCCATTCTTTTCTTCCCAGAGCTACAAACTTGGATTCTGGAACTCAGGAGCACAGGTAGCTCCTGCCTTCCCCAGTGAGCTCAGTGTGAGCTTTACTTACACCACTGCTTCCCAGCTGCATAAAAATAAAAAAACCACCCCAAAAATCACTTCAACACTCGCAATTCCCAAGCCAAGCACTTAATTTTACTAAACCAGAACAGATTGCCCTACTTTTTTACATCCTAGTAATTGTCCATTAATAAATCCTACTCCTGCTCAGCCTTATCCTGCAGTTAGCCAGCACCAGCAAGATTAAATCCAAAATTGTTCCCAGGAGGGCACTAGGAAGGAAGAGAGCTTTTGCCCTTGGCAGGTGTCAGTGATAATGGTGAGTGGTGGCTGCTGACCTACATCCATCTCAGAAACACAGGAGCTAAAGAAAGCCTTGAATGCCAGCACTTTGATCTGCCTCTCTGCCCCAGTCTGGCCCCAGGTTTGAATTAGAGGGGGGTTTAGTGCCAATAGGTGGGGGAGCCAGGGAAATTGTGCTGTGTAAGTAGACAAAGCTCCTGGGCTAGTCAGTCATTAGCCATTCGTGGCTGTAGGGAGGAGCACGGGTGAGGGAAGAGGACGCATCAGCATAACAACTGGAACAGAAAACCCCTTCCCACCGAGCCATGGCTGGAATCGTTCACAAGCCCTCTCGTGGTGCTCCCTGCCAGCTGCACTCCAGAGGTGTCAAGTCACCACAAAGATGCAGAACAGAAGCTCTGCCTCCAAAACAGAGGCTCAGGGAAGACAGCGCTTGGTTTGATCTAACCCAGAGCCTCCGTGCCCTTCTCATCTGTGGTGTGGGGAGAGCAAAAGTTACAGGAGTAGCACATCCTTGTCCCACCCTAACCCTGAGTACCCTGCTCTCCAAGGGATGAGTGAGTCCTTTTTAAAAGATTATTGTCTAGCAGCCGTTTAAAAGTTTGCTTTGCTCACAACTCTCTTCTCTTTCCTTGTCCTCTCCCGAGTAAACAATTTCTTTCTCTTCGTTTGGTTTCACCAGCTTTCAAAACAAAACCTTTAAAGGGCACCTCGACCTCCACATTTGCGCTGGCTTTTTCAAATCTATTTAGACAAACTGATTACAGGTTCTGTGAGGACAAATCAATTTTAGACAACAGACAACTTAATTTTAGACTGAATTTATGAATAAGACCCAGAATAACCCCAATTTAAAATAAACTATTTTTCCCTGAGATAGTAGAGAGCTCGTATGAAAATGGTTAAATACCACACATTCACAAAGTCTCCATCCCATTCTCAGTATGCCACTAGAATTTCCATCTAAATTGCTGAGAGTCCAGAAGAAAAGTTACAAATCAAGGTCCAACTGGGAAAGTTTTAGCTCTTTTATTTGCAAGCTGGAAGATGGTAATAAAGAGATAACATTTGCTTCAGGGAAAAAGCTTTGGAACAAGTGTCGCCCATTTGATCAACGTGCTGTCTACTTTGTCTGCCTCTCCTCCTTTAAAAGGCTAATAAAAAATTATTTCTTTAGAGACTGCACACTACGATAAGTGCAACAGAGCTGCAGACCTCTAGTGAATGTGCTTATCAGCCACTTACAAAGGGCATGGAAATGAACAACTCCTGACTTCATCAGCAGATTGGGAAAAATTCAAGCACTGATCGTGCCAGGTATTGTCACCAGTGGAGCTGAGTGTCTGTCTGAAGGCTCCCGGGGCTAGCACTGCACCAGCTATTCCAGCTAGAGACATGCAGTGTAGCAACATTTAGATTAGCTTCTAAATTTAGTTCCCTCCACCTCCAAACAGATTTTGCAGCTCCTGCGTGCTTTCTCTTCATGTCCCAGCAAGAGCAGCTGGTTCCTGGCACGAGGTTTGCCCTTCTTGGGTTATGCTCTCTGTCTCCAGCTCGCTGCTGCTTTCTGTTCACAATGGCATTTTCCAGCCATTTTCTATTATTTTACCCTGGAGCATCTACAGTCGTTGTCTCACATTTATATCCAGAGAGGAGACAAAGAACCCATGAAAAATTAAAGTGTCTGATGCTCCCAAAGATGATCTTAAATTATGAAGCTTTCCCAGAGCAAGCACCATATTTGCTGTGGCACTGGAGCTCACAGGACACTTCCCCTAGAGAATATCACACAACATTCATTTAAACTAAAGGTCACGCTGAACTAAATAAGAAAAATGAGCAAAGATGATCAGTGGGAAAGTGGTACAGTACTCTGGCCACCACACAAAGGACTGCTGTACTTATGTGCTTCTCACCAGTGAATGTCACCATTCCTAAGCAGAGCAGCTCAGCAGCAAGCTCCAGGCATCCATTTCCATTTAATTGTTGGAGGAGAGAAGGAGAGAGCAGAAAAGAAAAATAGACAATGAAAGTAGGAAGTAATTGTTTCTCAAAAATCAAGGTACAAGAGGGCAATCAAACCCCACAAACACAGACATGCTGCTCTCTGCCCCACAGCTGCTCCTTTTGGTACCTCATGCTCTCATTCTCTTCATGTATTCTCTAAAAGACATAACTCTGCTTCACATTTGTGTTTACTCTTCAAGGTCTATTTGCCTTAAATGAGTTTTAGCAAGCTGATCTTGGGATCAAACAATAACTAGGCTAGGACTCATAAAACAGGTTTATGATTTATCATCCACTGATCATGCCCCCTCAGCTTCACTGCTAACATGTCCCCAGGCCTAGGACTTGGCATTTATCCCGTGGTGTCAATCAGGACACTCCCCAAGGGCTCTGTGAAGAAGAGTGATGTTTTGCACTTCGGAGTGTTAAAGGAGAACAAGTAGAAATGATGGACAGAGTCTCTCCTTGTCATCCATCAGCAGAATGTTGTGGTAGGAGCCCTCCCTGTGCATTTCACCCCATGCAAGTGCTCACAGTGCTGTGGTCTTCCCTGGACCCAAATAAAACCAGAAAACCCAGCAATCAGAAGCCCCAGCCACCCACCTCAGCTGCAAAACCAAACCTCCCTCCTCTTAATTTCAGTCCTAACCAGTAAACTCGGCTCCTTTTTCGGTGCTAAAACACGACTTTAAGGGCTTAACCTGACATTGCCTGCATTTTAAAGGGTATCCCTGCCTCTCTTTGTATAAAACTGTCAGTCCTTCAGCTCATGGTTAATTGAAACGGGTTAGGCTGTGCAGGGTTCTGCTGAGGCAGAGTCAGCTGTGCTTTAACCACTGCAGGGAGCAGGGCCAGGCTGGGAGGGGATGTTTTATGGGGCAGTGCTAATGGATCCACACCGACCTTGCTGAGCCCAGTACTTCCACAGCTGCTTGTGGGATTGCTGTAACCCTGGGATAGCTGTTACTGCTCCCAGCACTAGCTCACACACTGGCTCAGAACTCATTTCACTAAAATAGAAAACTGTCCAACAAGCCATCACGTTCTTCTTTGGGGACGATACAGGGCTTTGGGTATTTTACTTTTTTTTAATATCAGAAGACTGTAGTGCATCAATGGACAAGAATTCCTGCCTGCAAAGGCTCTGTAAGGAAACAATGGTACTTTACAGATGTGCCTGTATAAATGTTCCACAGATTAACTCTTTTTGTTGATCTTTGCCATCCAGCTCTCCACAAATGACCTACAACTGCTCCTGAAGCAGCGTCTCTTGGAGGTGCTGTGTTATTACAGGAGCTTGATTAGGGCTTATTGAAACTAATGGAAAAGTTACCACTGACAGCTTCTTTTTGCTGGGTCAGTTTCAAATGTTTTCACAATAAACCTGCCCATTTGCATAGCCTAGTGTCTAATTTTGGAAGATTGCTTTTGGGGCAGGCAATAATCAGCCAACCTCAATATTTCACCAAATCCGGTGAGTAAAACTGGTAGTTAATGCCTTTACAAAAAGCCCCTAGTGCCATTTAGTTCTTACAATGGGGAAATTGGTTCTTTCTTGGTGATGAAAAACAGAAGAGAAAAAGACCTTATAAGACTACAATCAAAAATACAAAACACACCCTTGGCAGGAGTTGCAAAGCAGACAGTTTTTCAGGCAATGAATACAAGCACCAGTTCAGAATGCAAGCAGCTACAGAAAAATCAATGCAAGGGCTGAACACTTCTCTTGACACTTTTCCTTTTCTGAATGGCTCTCATAAATTAGTTTTTTAGCTTCTTGGAGTGCTTTGCTTCATAAAAGATTTAGCACTGTCTGGATCCAGCATTCTAGTCACTCCCCAAAAGATAATGTACTTGCTCATACCAAGAAGAATTATATAGAAAGCAAATTAAAAAATGCAAGATATATCAAATCAAGGAGAGTCGGTCTCAGATATTAATGCCTCGTGTCATAAAGGTACAAAATTATAAAAATACTCCTTATAGGCAATTGAAAAAGCAGCAACTTGACAAGCAATCAAGAAAACTGAGGCCCTGGTTTATAGGTCTGCTTGAGGTGGTTCAGCAGAAGAATGAGGCTCCTATTCCATGGAGTGCATAAATGGGTGCATAAACCCCATGGTTTCCACCTGGGTGCAGCCCTTGTTTATATGTTCTGCATCACAAGGGTGTCAGGGAGGTGAACAAGAATCTTCAGGTAGGAGCTCCAACTTTATAGATCATCAATCTGGATCGGAGCAGAAGTTTCATGTTTAAAGCAAATTCATTAGTGGGGAGCCTCGGAAATGTCACATTTTTAGTTTTGCCTGTACTGAGTTCTGTTCCTCTGCTAACAACTCCTCGGCCACAGAGCCAGAGGTGTCAAAGCCAATGTGGGAACTTTCCCTCTCAGAGCACGATTTAATGAAGGAATCATGTCACACCACTTCGATTTGACGACTGGTGATGAAAAGTTCACCCGCTGAAGGCATCTCTACCAGTACTTCCCCAGCCCTACCAGGGCTGAGTTTGACTAAACTCCAATAAAAATTTGTCAGATTCCCTGAAAAATGGCATGATGGAAATAGAGTTTAATTCCAGAAGACATTATTTTGTCCAATTACTAGTACAGCACAGAATTTTATTCAGTTACCCCTTCCGTGGCCGAATGAATTCTGTTCACTTAAATTTAAATCAAAACTGTCCAGACAGGCCACAGCGTCTCAAAGGCTTGAAGAGAGAGGCAGAAGTCATGTATTAGTTAGCAACTTGTTCCAATTGGTAATTATGCTCAACTTTTAAAATAAAAGCATATATACCCCATTTAAAATTTATTTTGATTTCTTCCTCAGCTCTTTGGCCTTTCAGGTTCACTTGAAGTGAATGAAATCCATCCAAAAGCCAGGAAAAAAATCAAAATTTTGGTATCCACTCTTGAGAGATCATAATAGTGGGACACTTCTGGGCAGTGAAAGTGGTCTTGGTTCCCTTTTTTGTAGTCACCAGCAATTTGTAAAACTCATCAGGGACTGCAAACAACACTTTTGCTGAGTGAGGCTTCCTAAAATACCTTTTACCTGCTGGAGTCCTTCCAGGCAAGTGTCAGTACAAGTCTGCAAGTCAGTGCCACACCACCACTGACCTCGAACTAAATTCACTTCTTCCCCCCTCAGTCAATAGCCCGGGATGAACACAGCAAGGGATTCTGGCTTGCACAATATAATGCAAATAAACAACTTCATTTTAGCCAGGGCTGAGCTGCCCATGCTCCTCCCTTCTCCTATTTGTTTGTGGTGGCTGAAGATTTTTGTCTTGCCACAGATAAGTCTCCTCTGCTTTTATAAGCATCTCTCATTTTAAAAGACTGTGGTTTTACTCCTCTCCTTCAGGCATCTTCATTACAGGGCACTTTAAAAAAAACCAACAACAAAACCATAGTGCAGTGTGCCAGTCAATAGTGAAATTATGAGAAGTGTAATCTACTCTTCCCACCCTAATGAGCTGATGAGTAAATAACTGTCAGGCCATTGCACTGAGCTATTGATCAGGGCTTCCCACAGAGCTGATGCACTGCAGAGGCTCCTGCAGCTAACCAGCAGAGATCGATACAGGAAACTTCTGAAAACAATAATGAAAGGTTTCAGGCTCTTTACACGCGTTCTCTGGTGTGCTGGGGCAGCAGATCTTCAGTGCTGGATCAATTTTCACTGTTAGATCACACCTCCCGTGCTGCTTCCTGCCTTTCACCTTGGACAGGTTAAACCTGTCCTGTAAACGTGCAGCACCCGGGCACAAAGGGCTGAGCAAGAAAAGGTGCAGTTCATGCAGAGAGTAAAGCTGAGGTAACTTCACCTGCAGTGAGGGCTCCAGAGAAAATTTCCTCAGAGACCCCAACCTTGCCTTCTCTCCCCTACCCAACACAGCCATGGCATCACACATTGGCTTCCTGCTCTGCCAGGATCCAAGGATCCAAACTGCTTTGCTTCCAAAAGCTTTGGAGGGGCTCCTCCACCAAGTCCCATCCTGTGCCACTCCTCCTCCATTTTCCACACTCCCTTCATTTAGTGTCACATTTCATGGCAAGACTCTCAAATTCTGCTGTGTGTTTCCTTTTTTTATAACCTTTCTTTTCAAGCATCAGTTGAAAAGTTTTCTCCCCTTCTAGACCTCAAAGTATAAAATTTTCTGTCCTCTGATCCTATTATTCACTTGGATGTCAAGATTTATCAGAGCTTTGGCTTTTTTCCTCACCTCTTCTCCTTGAAGCCAGCTACAGATGTCAGACTTGAATGTCAATTTTGAAGCTTCCTTTTTATCATTTTATAAAATTACTTTTAATTTGAACTCTTATAATATTTATTCAAGTCCATTTACAAACATTAAAATGAGAAGGTAGCATTTACTTTTTTAATGAAGAAAAGTTCAATTTACATAACTCCTCTTTTAAAACATCAGAGGGTTTGAACAATTGCAAAGACTTTATTTCATTTGGTCATCTGAAAAACAGTCCAATTCAGGGAAGTTTTTTATAAACTCTAAAAATAATCACATGACATTCAAATCTCTCATGATTAATTCACAAATAGCTCTAACTCCAAGTGGAGAGAACCAGCTCCAGATAAACGAGTGACTACTAGATATTGTGTCTAAATCAACAACATATGGAAGCCCTGTTCTCCTTCCCCCAGAGCTGAGAGTCTGTAAACAAAAACCATAAGCTTTGTCTTTTATTTATGTGTTGTCTCTCACTGAGAGAAATCCTGAAATAAAAATAGTCTTCTTTCTATGGACTGCTATTATCAATCTATAAAATAGCAAACTGACCGCAAATAAAAATCAGTTTTCCTATCAGAAAATGAGCTATGTACTACTTTTTGAATACTTTTGGATAGTATTTTCCAAATGGAAAAATTCAAGAAAACGTTTGTTTCTTGCCAGAAAACCAGCATGGTATTTGTGTGACACGGACAACTTTTGCTTGCATAGAGAGCCCTGATGCACAGCATGTTTTCAAAAAATTAGGTACTAAGTTTTCAAAATCAGCACAAGTTTCCACCTTGACATCTTTTTCTGTGACAGAAAAAGTTTCAGATCATCAGAGTTTTCTGCAGGATCAAAGCTGCATTTGGTGATTTGTTGTAAGAATTCTTTAAGGCATGTGCTGCTTCACCATTAGTGCCCTGTTTTTCCAGCCTTCATTGTATGCTCTGGATATTTGGCTTCCTCACATACCCCAGAAGGACACCATTACAACAGTTATTTTAAGTAATGTCAACCTTTTCTTGCTCATGCTCAATAATTAAAGCTAAAAAAAGAAAGTAGATTGGACAAGACTTTGTATCCTTTCCTTTTACAGTGCCCCAAATAATTTTATTTCAGGAAAATCTGCCTGCAGCAGATGGGTACCTGTCTCCATTAAAATGCAGCAGAGGAAAGTTTAAGAATGATCAAGGGGACACACTGAGGTCTTCACGTTAAATAAACAAGAGAACTTGATGTACAACTAAGAAAACAGGGAGTGAGAAGAAAGCTTAAACAAGAGATCACAGAGGATAAGTTATCAAACAGAAGACCTTGAAGCAAAGCATATTTTGTTCATTTCAATAAAGAACGTAAGATTACACAGAAGAAGATGGAAGAAGATTATTACTTTCTCCTCTGACAGATTCATGTTTGTATCTTCTTTTAAATTTATTTTTATACAGCTGTACTATAATCAATTCCCTCTTTAGCCTCCACTCCCAGGCTGTAGATCTCAAGCCCCAGAAGCTGGAGTGCAGTTGAAGTTAGTCAGAAGATACTGTCAGCTATGACATTAAGGAGAAAAAAAAGAAAATGAGAAACCTGGAAACTACGAGGTCTTTAGGATGAGCAATGGACAACACAGCAGAATGCACTGAAAGCTATTTCATACACTCAGTTTCTAGACTGTTAAACTTGATATAAATAACTTGCAAAAAGTAAAAAGAAAAAGTATTTATTCTCAAGAAACAATTAATTGCAATCTAGACTCCCAACCTTATTTGAGCCATAGGTAAAAAAGCAGACAATACTGTGGTATAGATCCTAGAAACATTCAGCATTGGTTATAAGGGCTCATTTCTAAGATTTGGTTCATGGACTAAGTGAAGAGATCTAATCATGCAGAGTGTGATCTCTGGGTCTACTAATTGAGGAGAAACACATCCACACTTCAGTGAAAACAAAGATGATATATGAACACAGAGAATGGGAGATACCATGAAAAATACCAGCCTCTCCTCTGATATATAAAGCAGTAAAAACAAAAAAATAAAAGGCAGCTAGTGCCCAACCTGGACCTTGCTCAACATTAGAATCTCACCAGCTTTCTCCTCACTTTTTTTTGTGAGGGTCACCTTCCTCACAAAGCAAATTTCAGAGTCCCTGTGAAAGTGATAATCAATAATCCCAGGACAAAAGATGGAAGAGGGTAAAGTTCTCTTCCCATCACCTTGGGAAATGGTGCTAATAGACAAAGAAGAGCTGTGATAAGTCTGCAATCACAAAAGGATAATCTCCCTGTCAAACAGAATGCCAGCAGACATCAGAATACTAATCAAGGAAAAGCTTTCCTGGTGCTCCTGGATGTGACTGGCATTACACTGTTGATGTCTGGAGTACAAGGGTTTTACTGCCATAAATCTGGAGGGGCCATGTGTTTTCATGCACTTAGGATCCAAAACAGGTTGGATTTTGCCTAAAAGCCCTTGCATAGCATCAGAACTGCATTTCAGAAAGCTGGATATGCAGGATAGAACAAAAAAGACCCCTCTGTATCTGAGGCTTGGGCTGCCATATGCCAATCCTATAGCTAGTGGTGGTAGCCAACACTAATCAGAGCCACAAGATGGCAGATTAGAAAAAAAAAAAAAAAAAAGAAAACCTACATGCAGGCACTTCATCTGACAGCATGTAATTAGGCTGAGAAATTCATTGGCCACTGGATGCTCATTAAGGCTGAAACCATCCATCAAAGTTGAAGAGGGAGTGGGCATCAGACAGTTATGCAATGAGGGCAGATGACCCCAAAGCTTCAAAGGGCCACTAAATATTCACTTCCTGGTCTTAAGCCTTTTTTTTTTTTTCCTGGTGACTAGACATTAGGACAAAAGCTTTAAGGCAGGGGAGAGGCAGCACAGGTTATTCCTCCTCCTGGCATGGGAAGGAGCTTTCTTCTGGAGTCCCATGTTACAGGTCAGGATGAGTCCAGTAGGTCACTAGCAGGATGTAGTAACTAGATGGAGGCACAAACTGGCCATTGCCACATCCACAGATAATTCCCAGAGATTCCTGTTGACACACTGTGCCATTGTTCCTGGCATGCACTGGCTGCTGTTTCAACAGGCACAGAGCAGTCCCTATCCTGCATTCTCTGTGTGACAGGCAGGTTTTAAGCACAGTTGCTGCCTTCCCACACACAGCACAAGGGCCCCCAATGTCTTTTGCAGCCTCCACGAGCCCATGCAGGCAGTGCAAGTTCAGCCTGTGCTAAACCAAAGCTGTGAATTGAGGTAATGAGGCCTCTTCCTTCCTTTCCCCCAGGCACTCTTGTAGGCTCCTTTCCAACTGGAGGGATCACAGGAGAGGAAAGGTTGGTGGGCTTCTTTCTTGCAGAACTGGCTGCAGTCCAGACCCAGGCATCTGTTAGAGAGCTCACTAATGCTTTTTTATAACAGATTTGGCCAGCAAACCTGGTAACAGCTGCACGAGCTGTGCCTGTGATCCACACAATTAATTTGCAAGCCTGTCATTGTTCATCACTAGATGACAGCAATGCACTTCTGTGCAAGCCTTGAACTGTTACTGGGGGCACGACTCCAAGCAGCCTCGTGTGGCTTTGTGACCTGTTTATCTGCAGCTCCACCAGAAAACGGGAAGAGGATGCACTTGGGGAGATAACTGCATGGATGAGGTGCCACAGCCCCCAAGGAACAGGAGGCATCAGTTCAGGAAAATACAGATTAAAATAAACAGTGGTGGAGCTCAGGATTTACCCCAAAGAAGAGACTGGAACATTGGCTCTCCTCCTCTTATCACCACAGGGACAGAGGAATGTGTCATACACACTTTCCTATACCCACATTGCACAAGTTCTGCTGCAATACAGGGCAGAGACATGGAAAGAGAAGCTTCTGACCATGTGATTCCATATAACTCTCCCTGCCAGGGATACACACACTGCCTGCAGAAAAGGGGTACCACAGGAGGAGTGAAACCATGGAGATGGGGATGGAGGAAGAAGGAAAACAAGCACAAAACCCCAAGCAAATCAAACAGACTGGATGCATGACCAATTCACAACCAAACACCTCTTCAGCTGGAGCAAGTATCATTTAATCCTCCAATCTCCATAGGAAGGCAGCCCATAAATTTAGTTGCACACATAGATATGTACACCCACATTCACATAAATCCTTGTGTGAGAACAAGGAGCATGAATATCTGCAGCTTCAGTAATTCCTTGCCCTTCTGGCAAAAGAAGAATAATTTCTTGTTATTTATGTCTACAACAAGCCATTTATTTGCACACAGTTTTTTCACACTGCCCTTTTTTCCTTCTCACCTGAAATTTTGCCTTTGCTGTATAGTTTTTCAATTATGATAATTATTTTAATTCTGAAGTAAGCTTTAGGGTAGGCAGTCTATATAGAATATAAATGAAGCCCTTGACCACTTGAGGTCATTAGACACTCCATGACAAGAAAATTATTTATGAGCAAGAAAAGTTAGTTTTCTCTACCTGCAAGGAATAAGTGGATCCCTGGTAAGAGGAAAAAAACCCCACAAAAACCAATCAAACACAAAAAATTCACCAAAAAAACCCCCCAAACAAATAAAAAGAAACGAACGCCACCACCCCCACCCCCCACAAACCAAAACCAACACAGCAAAAAAAACCAAACCTGAAAAATAAGCCCCAGCCCCGCTATAAAAGCACAGGGAAAGGTTCAATTGAGGAAAAGGAAAGACTCGTGTTTGCATTGCTTTTGAAATAATAATTTCTCTGGATTGTCCACTCACACGTGCCAGGGAACCAAGCCTTGTTCCTCTCTCACTTTAGTATAATAATCTATGGTTATTTCCTTCTGGAGTGGGATCATCAACTAACAAGCTGGTCATTTTGTCCTAGTGGAAACCATCAGCCAGAATTGCTCATCCTGCATAAAATATCTTTATTGAGTTCTCATTACTACAAGAAGAAAATCTTCTTAAAAGAGCTTATTAAAGAAAACTGCCAGTTCAGACATTCACCTTCACGACTCTCATAGAAGTCCCTTTTTTTTTTTTTACAGAGGTGAGAAAAGTGGAGAAAGTAATAAACATACCAGCAATATTAATGTAATGAGTATTGATGACTGACTGGGAAGAAAAAAAAATAGCAATTTTCAGCCCCACAGCTCCTTGAAAGGTCTTTGAGGACCCAATCTGACTTCCCACTAGGCAAGATCTGTACACATGTATGTACAGATAGATATGTACAGATACCAGAAAGCACAGAAGAAAACAACAGTGGCTGCTCCAGGAGCTAACTGCCCTATGTTATTGTGGCTTTGTCTAGCTAGATGAAAGAGAAGTGGGCTGGTTTTTTCAAGAGAATTAGAATGGGTTGCCAGAAGTTGAATCCTTGAATTTTTTGGCAAAACAGTGAGAATTACTTTATGTAGAATGAGGAGGTCTTGCACTGAATGTCATCCTGGAATAGCCCCACCCTCTTCAAAACTACCCTAATTAGTTCTTCACTAGATGAACCCAGATGGCCTAAAGTCGTTATATCTTTTCAAACTGAACACTTTCCTCTGGTTTTATGATTGTGCACAACTTGTATTGCTTTATCCATCAGTGCAGCGCGTGATCCAGGGGACCTGTGCTTAACTGCAGAACTGCCTCGTGCTTTTTGTGTGCTTCCATTCTCCCTCCTCTTGCAAACTGCCCTGCCTTGTGCTCACTCCCCTCCCCACCAGCAGCTATATTTGCCCCTTAACCCAGCTGCTGGTCTGCAGGAAATCTCTTTTCCAGCAAGCGTGACACGTATTCCCACAGCCCATCCAGTATCTTGCGTCTTGGAAAAGGAAGTTCCTTAAGAAAACAGGAGACAATGTCCCTGTGCTTAAAGGATGTTAATGACTGGCAGGGGACTGGCTGCTCCCTGTAATGGAAGGGAATGTGGAACCAGCCTCAACTTTTGCAGCTCTTCAGGGAAGCGTTGTTGTTTTCCCTCTTTAAATAAATTTCAAGCAGACGACAGGTGAACTCTAACTGCAACTCCCTCTGTAGGCAATAAAGCATCTGATGGAATTTCTGCACATCTGTGAGTGAAGTGATACGGATTAATCAACATATATCATCATCTACATGGAATGTGTTAAAGCCTCCCTTGGACTGCTGTGCAAGTACATCCTCTTGACATTATTTTGATATTGATATCTCAGCCTTTATTTGTTTCCCATCTTTTGGGGTGATGGATGAAGATTAGAAAAAACAGATCTCAGTGAAGAGTTTTCCTTTGAAAAATATTTGCTCCAACCTTGCACACTGTACACCAAGGCTAATAAAACCAGATTAATTTTCTCCATTGGTTTTCACTCACGGGATGGTAGGGAAAACTGGCTAGTCATTTCTTGACATTTTCCATCTCCACACTTTCAAATGGGAAACGTGTAAAACTGACAATTCTTTTCAGAGAAAAGGTTTGCTTTACCATAAAAATCTCCAGTTAGAGCTTGTAATTAGTAGAAAGTTCATTTTAATTTACAATGGGAGTTTGGGAAAATGTGATTGTACATTAATTTTGACAATACGAAAATGCAAAACTGAGGTATTCTGAAATGGTTGAAATTTTTAAAACAGTGCCTTCTGAACTTCATTGGGGTGGGAAGAAAGTTCAGCAAACATCAGGTTGTGATTTGTAAGTTTGAAAAGATAAAGTTTTTATCCAGTAGAATACATGTAAATAAAAACATATCAAAGATCACAGAACTATAGAGGAAGTAGTGTTTGTCTCAACACAGATATAATTTGATCAAATCATAGGGATACTGGAAATATCAGTGTTGATTTATGCATTACTCTTTAAAATTTTGGCTTTAACAGCATCTCCCACTGAGTCTTGAGACAGTCTGGCAAGTTTTGAATTATTTGCTTCAAAGAATAGCAGCCCGTTCTTTGGTGTCACGTGAGCTTTCCTGTCTCAGACTGATTTCGGCCAACTTTCTCTAAAATTCAGTTTTGTCAAAAAAACCAGCCAAACTGAAACACTCAATTTAAACCATGATATAATAGTAAGTCTTCAAATTCCTTTCTAAATTCATCCAGGGCCAGTTTTTATATGATTTAGTGTTTTCTTGTCAACACCATTCTCTAGCTCGAATAGCTATTTCTTATATTTGTAGTTCCTTCTAGATGAATCTTCAGCACTTTAAAACTACTTTTCATCCTACCTGGCTAAACAAATGGGCCTATTCATCAACTTATCCTCCAAAATGTTCCAAATTATGAACGTGGTTCAAATGCCAGATCAAATCTTTCTAAATAAGCCTCCTCATCAATCTCTGTGAGTAAACATCTGTCACGCACCAAAGTAAACTGAAGGGAAAAGGAGATTCGTGGCCAGACAGGTACTTGCTGTACTCAATTTCTCTTCACAGGTTCATCCCTCTGGTTTCCTGCAGCTTGGCAGAGGCAGGAAGCACGTTTGTAGCAGCCAGCTCTGACTGCATTTGGGAAGGTTTGCTAATGCCCTTTTTATGGCTCTGTGAGGACACAGAGCAAAGTCACAACAGAGATGTTTTAGGACAGACACAACTCCTTGATCAAATGCCACCAGCAGCAGGACATGCTTAATAACAAGGATGTGTCAGTGAGAAAAATGCCCAAGTCCAAACCTAGCTGTGATTAGAGTGACTAAAAGAGCTGGTAAAGGTGTTTAACCCTGCCACAGAGCAGCAGCCAAGCCCTAACAAAGAGAGCTCAGAGTTTAATTTCTGTAGGCACTGCACTGCAGCGAGGGCTGCAGGTACCAGAGCAGCTGGTGCTACCAGTGCTGGAGAGAAGCTACTGGACACAGCAAACTGATTCAGCTTTCACACAACTCCCTCAGCCAATTCTCACATGCACTTCTCTGCTTAAATCAATGGGATGATGAGGAAGGACTTGCCTTGTGGCAGGATTGCAGTTTATTGGTATCACTTGACAGAGAAGACCAAAGAAAAGGGCATTAGGGAATCTCACAGGCCACAATCTCACAGCTGCTCCACCTCAGCAGGTTGCTTGCCTTACACTGACAATTCATATCTCTATTGCTTGTCAGCTACAGAATAAAACAGGGCATCTTTAGCAGCAACAATGTGCCCTAATTAGAATTTTAAAAGGAATTACTTGCTTAAGAGCTCACTCAACACTGTTAGGAATACACATTACTTTCTGTTATAGAGCAGGAGTGTTTTGGTAGGAACAGCCTCTTTTGACTGAATTTCTCTCTGCACCCTGACAGTGTAATGTTGATTTAGCACTATGCCTGTCAGTTATCTTAGAATGGTAATTCTGTCTTCCAGCTGGGGAATAAAGCTTTAATAAAAATATTTATGGAACATATGATTTTTCTTAATGATGCCTAAGTTGGGCAGGCTCCACTTACAGTAGCTAAGCAAAATGCCACCCAAACCAATTACAATCAATTCTTTTCAATCTATCAGCAGTTAGACTTGAAGCATTAACAAATGCCAAACTGGGAGCACTTACAGCAAAGTCACTGAAATTAAACCAGCATAAGGGAAAAGATGTACTAATCAGCAATCTGAAACGACTACTCTGCAACTGCTTGGACATCTGCACCCTTAACGCCTTATGCTGCTTTGGTTAGGTCTTTTTGAATCAAATGCTCAAAAAGTCACTGCTTGGCAATTCCAAGAAAGTGACATTTAAAAGTGTGGTCAGGGGAAATAAAGTGAAATACAACAGGCAAGGCTGAGCAAGGAGCCCATTCATCTTTCACAAATGAGCAGGTGGAGAAACCAGGGCAGACTTACAAAAACAGACAAAGGAGGAACCAACTGAGCAAACCAAGAACATATGGTCCAGAGATGCCATTGCACCATCTGCCTCCGTTTGGGATGGAAACGGCAGAGATGGGAATAAATCCATCTTTTGAGCAGTGGCTGGACAGCCCCTCATTCCACAGGGAAAGCTGCTCCCTGAAACAAGACACTCCAGGAAGAACTATTCTTGTTTACTTATGAAAAGCTTATGTTTTAACTTTTGGCTGCTCTCATCTAAAGCCTTTCCATCTTGCTTCCATCCAAATTGCACATCTCACAAAACGTAACTGGCAGCCCTAAAACCGGGAATAACTTGCTGGAACAAGTAAAGTAATCTTTGCAGTTGGCTGAAAGTCAGCTGAGACTGTTACAATATTCACAGAAACTTTGACTGAAAAAAACCCAAAACAAACTAAAAATCAGGTTCATCAGCAGTAACATGCTTAAAACTTAAAGGTTTTTATTTATTTTCCCAGGAACCAGCAAAGAAAAGCAGCAAAAAGATGAAATGAATGCTGTTCCCCCAGGGCTGAAGATATTTTAAAGGTAGATTATCTCCATCTTTCTCCATAGGAGTAGCTAAAGATGATAGCCAAGCCTGATATCACAATCCTATTTTGCAAAGTGGAAATACTCATCAAAAAACTTTTTCAAAAGAACAGCATTGACTTGGCAGCTAATCAAGCAAGAACTACCGTTTTTCTCTAGGAATGACCAACCCATTGTTGCAATGTCAGCTTTTATTTGGGGAATACACTATGGCACATCAATGCAGATGCGCAGGCATGCAAACTATTCTATCTGACAACTGTCATCTTCAATCGCTCTTTTCCTGCCTCCCCCAGTCTTCTTGTCTTAACCTGTTGTAGTGAATTCTAAAATCCCCCTTGGGACCCTGCCATCGTGTAACAGTTCCTGGCAAAAAGGGATCCCAGCCTGTCTCAATCAGATCTGTGACTTGGTGCAGTCATTATGCAATTGCACGGGAGCAGCTGGAAAGAATAAAAGCAGCACAAAACACACACGCACAAGTGCAGCCCAGGGACACATTTCTGTGCATTTGTAAGCTGTATTGCTGTAAATTAAAAATTATGTTTAATATTACTCCTGAGTTTTTAGCCAGCAAGCAAGTTCAGCACGGCCTCACACAGAGATATTAAAGGAGGCAGCAGTGGTTCCACTGGTGCCCTTCCTTCTAAAACCAAACAAGGACTCAGCCCTGATGCAATAGGAGCACACATGGACTAGAAGCAGAGACCAGGCAGCTACTACAGCACTGAACTCATCTAAAATTCCTGTGAAAAACCCACTGGGATCTGAAACAACATTAATCCATTTTCAAGTGCTTGGAAATCAATCCATAGATTTGTACTATTGGCAAGGAAGACTCAGCCCACATCTTCTGAAGGAGCTGCTGATTTGCTTTGGAGAACAGCAGCTTTGTCTTTTCAGGAGAAAACTTTGTTTAGCTACAAGTCCAAGGAATTCTCTCTGAGAAAACAGACCAGCCTGATCTTCAGCCAGGTGTCTGCCATTAAAAGACAAGCAGGCACTCCTTCTGTATGGAGGTCATTGCTATTCCTAGAGACTTAGAAGGGTCTGCACAGCAAGATAGCTCACTTTTAGTTCTGCAGGTGATGCAATTCATGTGCTTCTTGCAGTGTAACCTGGACCACACAGGCCTTGAGGAGTCAGAGCACTTGTGTTGGAAGAATTTTAAGTACCCTTACAGTTATTACAAGTATGAGCCAGAAAGCTGCTGCATAAACATCCCCCAATGCCAGTGGGAGAACTGTGATGTGCTAAACTGTCTTGAATCCCAGAAGACAGGAAAATGCAAGAACTTTTAAGCAGCATTTAATTCTCTTTCCTTCACACCTGAATCACCTATTCCATTTAAGAACAGATTGCTATTTTCCCAGTTTCTTCACAATAAATCTTCATTACAATCTGATCGATACATGATCCTTGTCCCCTTGCAATCAACTTTGCCAATAGCTCCAGATGCATGATCAATGCCTGTGTTAAAGCCTTTCCCACTTTGCTGTTAGTTACACATGTAGCACACCCAATCACTTGTGTTTACAGTACAATAAACAGGTTACTGATGTAAACTTCACCCACACCTATCCCTACAGGACCTCAGTTTTCCCTGGGACAGGTGATGGCTTTATAACTAAGAAATTCTTGGGAATATTATTGTCTTCACAACTATCAAAACAAGTAGATTCCATGAAAGAATCACTCCATGTGATTTTATTTCAGAATTAAATCAGAACAGCAGGAAGATTGTGAGACTGTACAGTAATTAAAGTAATGAAAAGATTTCAAATTCTTATTTTCTACATTTTCCCATCTTGCCTTGATCACCAGAAAGTTGTAGTTACTCTGCTTCAAGTGGCACCTTCCAGTGCTCATTTATATACACCCACTGCCCACTGACACATTCACAGCTGTGATATTCTCTGCCTCTATCAGCTGCTTTTTTTGACTCAATGAACCCCACCACAAATTGACCTATTCTGTCTTAGTTAAGGCAAATCTGCTTTACAGTTACCACAGGCAGAAACATTTAATTACCCACCTGAATTTATT
Organism: Edolisoma coerulescens; assembly: GCA_013397115.1. NCBI lineage: Eukaryota > Metazoa > Chordata > Aves > Passeriformes > Campephagidae > Edolisoma > Edolisoma coerulescens. Next base: position 579,417 of record VWZW01006989.1, read on the forward strand.
CATTTTCATTTAGGCCTGCTGCACCTCCAGCACGCTGTGACTGATGTGGTCCAGGAAGTCATTTGCTCTAAAGAAGAGTAAGAGTCCTTGGCATTTGCAAGGCAGTTATCACCATCAGGTGCTTTCACTGAAATCACAGGGCAAACTGCTCGTTACAACTGCAATTCATACCAAGCTTAATTTCCAACATGATGTAAATTCGATGTATCACGTTGGAATGTAGAAGAATACATTTGCCTGCCTGGTTTCAAGGTTCATCTTCATTAGGACTTAAACTCCACAGTTAGCTACAATAAATCAGCTCTACCAAAACAAGGCTCTGGTAGCAGCAGGTTTCCAGTCTTTGTTTCAAATCATCTCTACCTGTAATTAATGCTTCATCATTGTCCTTGAGGGAGAGCATCTGTTTTCACAGATCATGCTAATGCTTGGTTAAATACAACCATCTTTACTGTTCCCCAAAACATATTTGGCAGATCTTAAAAACAGATTGTATCAGATTTTTCAGGAGGTTTTTACAACCGCTTTCCTGGATGCTTTATCATTCCCTTTGCAGGTCTCAAGCAATGTTTTTTTTCTTTTCATTAACTGACAAGGAAATTCCATCCTACTTCCACTGCCTGGAGACAGAGCTGCAGTATAGACCATTATCATTATTATGTTATCATTATTCTCAATTACACTGAGCTACAGTCACAAGCTGTGCATGGTATGACCATTAGCAACCCACATATTGTAAGGGGGAAAGTAAAGGGTGAAGCTAATTAGTAAAGGGCTACCAAAACTTGCAAAAAGCATGCATTTCTCAGTGTAAGAGTTTCAAGCCCATTCTGTCCTTGGAGAGAGACCTTTGCCTACAGACACAACGCAGAAAGGGCAGTAACTCCAACCTCAGTTTGCTTAACCCCTTCCTTTCCTTATCAGCCCGGCTCAGCTGCAGAGACAAAACTCATGGTCAGTGATCAGGTGTGATAAGAGACTTGAGTGCTTCTTTCTGTAGTTGTATTTTTTTTCTTACTACAAAATACTGATGCTTTCCCTGATCTCTACCTTTTCACCACAAAGCATGAAATGGTCTAACAGGGCAATCCCATGGAACACCAGCAAAAAATACAGACTATTTTCCCACTCCTGTGCAGGAAAACAGCAGCTGGGACATTCCAAGCTTATGGCACCTGGCTAAGCTCTCATGAGCCTGAGAGGGGAGCACAAATGGCAGGTCAGGCTCTAACTCACCCTCTGCAGTAACACCTGCCTGGACTTCAGTGGCTCACACCTTTCTGCTTTCCCCACACTGCAGGCAGAATGGGGATAAACAACAGGGGTGGAACAGCTGTGGGATGTAACTCCTGCATCCAGCCTAAGCCTATCCTATTGCTGGGAACACATCATAAAAATCTTGTTCATTAACACAAATTACAAGTACTTGCTTGCCCCACTGTAGGTAGAATAAGGCCGGCTCAGAATTTCATTCCTCTAATGTTAAAAAACACCTTTTTGCTGCACCTTACTAAGAGAAGCACTGGGAAGTAATAAACACCACACTGATCTCCACTGTTACAGATCTGCTCTAATAACAGAAGATATTTAACAACCGATATCCCATGTTTCTGGGACAGGCTTAACACCCACTTCCCATCATTTCACTCTACAAGTTGTGGTACTTTCAAGTAAGGTCATAGCACCAGCACCTTCAGAGAATTCCCAGCTTAGACAGATCATAAGAATGTAATATGCTTGAGATGTTTTAGTCTCATATAGGATTAAAAAGAGCATAGACTCCAGGAGCTGCTGGTTAGGGCACTCAGGGTTGAGCCAACACAAATCCATTGTCAAGACAGAAATTATATTTTAACTGCAAAGTGAAAGAGGATAACTCTAATCATCAGAGATTACAAAGGCAACAGTCTTAGAATCAAATAATCATACTGCCAGCAGAACCATTTTATGGAAAGTGTAGCTCATGATAGAGTTTGATAAATAGCACCTCATTAGCAGAGACTTGAGGAGCCAGAGGTTAGTGGGAGTTAGAGTCCAGCCAGATTCGTAACAACATTTTCAAATTAAACCATTCATTTAGAACAGCCAGACAAACTTACAGCTGAGTTTTACAGTTCCTGTGCATTTGTTACCCTAATCAGGTACCAGCCATCATTTTCTCCCCAGTATACTGCAAAAAGAATGATTTTCCCTCTCCCCCTTTTACATCCATACAATCGTCTGGTGTCTTCAGGTAAAAGCTTTAATTGTCAGTACGTGGCAGGCGTAACAATGGGGGAATTTGCACATCTGATGTTCCTTAACCAGGAAGCAAGCCTAGCAATCCAATTAGCTGCCTTTCACGGTAACCCTTATTTCTAACCTTGGGTAAAACTCTTTCATGTAAACCACTTTGTGCTCTGAGCTCCCACTGTGCCTGGCAATTATTTGTCACTGTCAAAAAAATAATACCATAAACTAACGTATTTTAACGCTGAAAGTTAAAAAGTAAGGGTATTACAAATGCAGCTAATAACTGTAACAGCATTCACAATCCCACTCCAAGCTTCTATTGGATTAACCATTGTAGACTTCGTGCAGACAAGGATAACTGAGCAATCATATGACAGGGATTTCTGTTGAGTAAGAGTCTGTTGTGAATTCAGACACCCAAAAAAGAGCAGGAGCAAGCTAAGAAGATTCTGAGCCATCCCAGTAAGAGAGCAGAAAAAGCACCAAGTGATGTCCCACCAGTGGTCCACCTCCAGCAGATAGAGTGACTGTTCATGCTCTGGAGTGAAGTTCATGCTCTGGAGCCTCAAACTGTTTTGTCCAACCCAGTGAGCAGAAAGTGACAGCATATAACTGTAAGAGTATAGAGGAAGGAAAATGTTAAACTGCTGCCTCCTAACAATGAAATCCAACTGATTATTACTTCAGAAATTGTGAAAGCAATTTCTGTTTAGTTCTTTCAGAAATTCCCATTTGACTCTGAGTTACACCAACCTGCAGGAGAACTTGTCTGAAACCTCTGAGGCAGTGAAAGAGTCTGCACAGACAACAGATACTGGGAGCTGCAAAGCTCCTCACTGTATTTTCCTGAAAGGCTCCACATGACAAGGATCACACACAGCACTCGCACATCAAAGAGTGCCCCAGCACCAGGCACAAGTTTTAAAGCTTACTGCAGCACATAAATACCACCTACCTCCCATCCTCATATCTTAACTTTGACTTGAGGCTTTGAATCCACATCAGATGTTACCTATTACTTTGATTCCAACAAAGCAGTAAGGGCATGTGTACTTTGCTGTCATCACATAAAATAATCCTTACCCTCTTATCAAATTAGACTTGTTTTATTCTAAGACTCAGTGATCCTTAGAGAATGAATAAGCTTTTTTCCTCCCCTCATGTATCTATAGACAGATGACACATCAGGTTAATATTTGGTGCAGAATTAGGTCCTAAAACAATGAATTGCAAAAGCTAACAAATAAAAAGTAAAATAAACAAAATAAAACACCAGGCAAAAAAATTATAAGGGAAAACAAAATGCTCACAGCCCTTACGAACTTATCAGTACAACCTTCCCCATAGTAGAACTATTCAGTCCTCTGAGCAGCTGCCAAGAGTTGCCTCAAAAGCAGTCAGAAACTCAGTTTTTTTTGTTCCCCGAAGTACTTCATATTACATTATTTTACTTCCGTGAGACAAAGTCAAGAGCTCTCTTACATACAACAAGAACAGAACAAAAGTAAATTCCCTTGCTTTATAATTTCAGAAGGCTTCTCTAAGCTCTTAACAGACCTGAAAAACACAGAGCAGCACAACCCCTCTTCAACCACCATCCTTTTTTGCATTGCTAAAGGCACCTGTTTACCAGATGCTAATTGAGGTTAATCAGACATCAGTTAGGAGAAGCTGCATTTTTGCCTTTTCAGATCAAAATCCTCAGTAGTTGTAGCTTGTCCAATTACTCTGTTCTAACGAGACAAGAAGCTGCCTGTTTGAAGTTACCTCTGCCTTGCTGACCATTTCAATTCGTGACACTGAGTTTGCTACCTGCAGTTGCTGACTTGTCTGTTGCAGTTCCAGAATTATCTGTGTACAGTTTGTCTAGTAAATTCTTCCTGGTTAGTATTTTATGAGCAGAATAAACGTATTTTTGAAGTAGCACGCAATTTTACTAAAATATTCTGATAAATCAGAAGTAATTTTTCTAATTAAAATGCTTTTTTAGTGAGGATACTTCCTCTTTGTAGGCAAGTCCTTCTATTCTTTTTAACCATAAAAAGGAGTTCTTAACTGTGTATGCTTTCATAAAGATTATTATATTCCTTCTCAGATATTTAGCAATGTTTGTGTTGTTTAGAGTTCATTTACTTGCACTTTATCAAAACTGCAGTGGAAGCTGACTGGCTGCTATGATCCATATCCTTCCTGGATTCTCTTTCTAGTCTGACAAAATATTAAATAATATTAAAAAAAGAAGAGAAAACAAAGTGAGAGTTTTGTTTTATGAAGCCATCCAAGTTTTTAATTTTCACAAATAAAAAGACATCCAGTTCTGGAATAAATAAAAATTAGCTCATTATTATAAAGATAAATTAACTGTAAGTCAATAATGTTGATATCATGGGTACCTGATTTACAATAATTTACTCACTGAAGAACTGCAAGCCAGACAATTTGCATTAGAATGGTTAAGTACTTTAATTCAATTATGGAATTACTATTGGGTGATTAAAGACTGAGAACAAATAACAAATAAGTCTGAGTTCATTTTATTTATCTACTAGCTACTAACCACATGACTTAGCAAGACTGGCAGTTTAATTAAACTTGTCCCTATGGGAATTTATCTGGTACTGCTAAAAGTAAATATGTACAGGAATTCACTAAGGAATGACCTTGCCTTTCTAGGAATGGTTTTGGGAAGGAAGACCTTGTATAAGGTCTTTTTTCAAAATCATTGGGGCAAAAACCTTTCATGAACTTCAGGTTATAAAACCAAGAAGAAATATCCCCACACTCTCACTTTGGACTTTTATAAATAAATTCATAGAAAACTGGATGAAACACAGAACAAAATAAAAATTGGACCATAAATCTGTGGCTGGCTTCTCACTCAACATGGGATTACAAACGAGGAATGAATGCCTTGCTCGTGTGCAAGGTTTTAGATCAAAGAGAAAAGTCTTTGCTATCTGTTGGGCACCTGGCTTAGTCAAGTAGGTATTTAGTGAGGTTCCAGGTTCCTCTTCTGGCAAAAGAGGATTTCCTTGTAGTTAGATATCCAGCATCATGAACAGGCAACTCATGCTCCTCTAGACTCCTCCAGGGCTCTAAGTATTCCTCGGCTGTGCTCACTCTTGGACAAAAATAGAAGTTGAAAGTTACTATATTCTACAGATGGGCCAAATAGTAAAAAATCTCTTTATTTAACATTCTCATCCTCTCATTTGTCCCTTTGGCACTCCAAGGTGATTGTTAATGAAAGCCACAATTCTGCAAAGCATTATTAAATCTGCTTAATGGGCAGCAATTTGCATTGAACGTGCATGTGTGGTGTGAACACTCACACAAATCCTCCAACACCACAAAGTTGTTGTTCAAGTCTTGGATTACAGTTGTGCTTTTTGGCATGCTGAAGAGACCACTTGGCAATGGCTGGGAGGCTGGAGTGTTTTGATCACTAATTATAACTCTGCCATAATTGCATTACTGGGCTATTGACTTCTCCCTCACCCCATCTCTTTAACTGACTCTGTCATTACAGCCCTGATAGATTTTAACAGTTTTTTGGGGCAGCTGCTGTTCTATAAATGCTCTGTACAGCAGAAGCTATGATGGCCCTGACTCCTCTAGTCACACAACAGACCAAATAATAAAACCCCAGAAATTTTAATAACAGTAATCATTAGCATACAGTTGTGTCCCAAGGATAAAAGATGGGCCAGTGTATATGTGCATTCACACCTGGCATTCACAGTATTTTTCATTAAAAGACATTGGCAATTTAAATATTTCTGGTCATTTGCTCTTACTGTACCAATCACATTTCTAATTTCTCCCTGGCTCTTCCAAGAAAATGATTTAACACACAGTGCAGATCTTCCATGTAAAAAGGACCAGAATTTTTTAATTATAGTAGCTTCAAAGGATCTAATAGCAATAAGGTTCCCATAAATGTTCAGAATCTAACAAGCTTCACAGCACTTTGCAAGGAGTAGCAATCATTCAGCAGAAATGTTAGAATGCCCTTTATTCCCTTTCTCTATTTCCCAGCAAGCATCCCAGGAGAATCATGAGTTTTAAATTTGCTCAGGCATGAAGGGATTGTGCTCCCCTTGAGCCTTTGTATTATGATAATGCATACATAAAGGTAAGTTTTATTAATTGGAGATCTATCCACAGGGGTTACTGCAACAAAGGAGGCAGGGGAAAGGGAACAGAATGGACGAAGGAATAACCCTACTGTGCAATGATTCCAAGATCCAAAATTCAATCCTGATACACTCCCCTTTGAGCCTGCACCTCCTTACTTGTGCACTGATTTAATGTGAACTGTTCCAGGCAGCACTAACTTTTTACAACTCACTCCAATTTATCGTCTTTTTAGAAAAATCAATACTCCAAACTCACCTTTGTACTTATCTTAAGAATTGCTCCCAGGCAAGATTGGAATTCATTACTGTAGCCTTTGCATAAAAGTACCGTGAGTTCATGCTCTGTGCCTTCCTAACAGCTCTCTCTGCCTTCTTAACACCAGGAGCACAGATGTGATAGATTTCTCAGTATTTTCCTCATTGCTGTCAAATCACACCATATTTCACTCTTTCTTATTTGTGTCTTATATCTGTGACTCCTCTCATTATTGCTTTCTTCCTATTTCTTTCCACATTTTAACAGCTGAGGGATATACCAGGAAGTTTGGATGGTGCCAGACTCCCTCTCCCCTGCACAAACGTGAGTACCTGTTGATGGGGGAAGCTTTTCCCCCATCCCCAAATATTCCGAGCTGTAGAGGTGAGCTTCTGCACTTTGGGAAACAAAAGCCTACATGAAAAATGCCCTCTTGCTTTCTTATCAGCTAAGCAGGCTCTAGAGGGAAGGAAGAAAATAAAACGTGGTGTCAAAGCTGCTCTGCTGCTCCATCACTCACCCACTCCGAGAGCCAGCAAACTCATGCTTGGAAGACAATCTGTGAGCTCTGATTTGTTAGAGGGAATGCCATTGTGAAAATGCTCCATATTCACCAGAGTAAATTAAAAAGGCACCTGCATCGAGCAGATTGACCTAATTATGCTGTCACAGATTTGTAGTGGTTTCAAGTGAGGCACCCAGAGAGCCCCTCAGGGCAGAGGCCGGTCCAAAGACAATAAATACTGCAAAGAGCCCTGTCATGTACCAGCACACTTGAAGAGGGGAGAAGGAAACAGCTGGCATAGGTTGGGGACATACAAATAAGCCTTCAAACATATTTGGACAGGTTACAGATGTTCATTAGGTAGCAGGAAAAAAATCACACTTTTATGGAAAATAAGCAGGTTTTGTAATTTTTAATAGCTAAATTCAGTGTTCTATTACGAAATCACATCAATAACAAAATTCCTTCTAAACCAAGACTACTTGTCTCAAATTTCAGTGTGGTATGAAAAGCTAAAGCGTGGCATTCAGGCAAAGCTGAAAGAAAATTTGTTTCCAGTTTCAGCCACCAAACATAAAAAGCCCCATTATTTGCTTGGATCTTCTGTTGTCCTACAGAAGTCAAGATATCAAATATTCTACAAAGATCTCTTTATACCTTATTTCACATCAATTCAATGGAACAGCAAATAGCATGATCAATAAAACTAAATGCTTTAAAGTTTCTGCAGCTTTTTGGGTTGTTACTTCTGTCCCTGATGCTTAAGCAGAACCTTTTCACAGTTAAAAATTGAAACACTTAAGGGGTTCTTCTCTCCATTTTCTGCTGGAGACTCATTCTCTTTTGGGCTAAAGGGCACAAGCAGAGTGCAGCTAAAATAAATTTGGTAGGATCTGATAGCTGACAGCTGTAGTTTTTAGGATGAGGTTTGACAGGCGTTGGGAAAGGCACACAGTGACTTCAGGAAATTCAAGCAGAATCAAAGGAGGCATGAAATGGGCCTCAGTCTTCCATCCTGCTCTGTGGCTGGCCCATATGTTCTGGGTATTCCCAAGGCTGGCTCTGAGCAGAGAATGCCCTGGGCAGCCAACAATGTTTGTGCATCAAGCTACAGAAAAGGGAACTGGGCACTTTAGAGATCCCTGTTTTGCAGGAATTGAGCAGGCTTGGTCCCCTCCCTCCATCATGTTCTTAGGGCATTCTGTGCCTTGGAAATAAACCCGATGTTATACAGCATATGAGGGCTGGTGAACAAATCTGACAGCACCAAGCAGAGCTTGAATCAGGGATGTCTGTCTCATTCCACTATCAGCCTGGCAAAGATGCTGTTTTTCATATCGTGCTCACATACATTTGTCCCAATGGCATCCTGGTCTCTGGTACATTCACCTGGTCACAAAGCAAACTCTTTGTATTTAACCTCATGTCTCCATTTAGCAACACCCTTCCAATCCAGCAGGAATAGAATTATTCACAAGTTTTCATCGAGCCCTCCCATACCTGCCACATACCAGAAAAAGAATAATTTAGTAACAACAGGACTTGCATAGTTGAAATCTCTTCAGGTAGCTCCAACCCCGCTGGCCCTCTGAGTTACCTCAACGCTCCAGCAGAAAACAATAAGCAACATTCTATTTCCTAACCTGACAGGTAAGGACAAATTGACTTAGAAAGCTTAATTACTTTTTAAAAAAAAATACTTATGGCATTGGTTGCCATGGCAACCCATTCTCATTAGATGGCTCAGAAATGGCAGTACTGAAGAAACAGCCTGTCTTTGTAACTGCTAGTCCCACAATAAAATATGGTTGTTAACTGTAAATGATTTTTTCCTGTTTAGAGCTACAAATGCAACAGCCAGGGATTGCTTTTGCATGTACTTCTACAGAAACTTGTGTGCTTATAGTCCTGTGAGCTGCTGCTGAGGCAAGAAAGAACAAATTCTGTTTGTGTAGCATACGACAAAAATGATGGGTGGGTTTGGAGAATTGGGAACAGCTCACCATTGTACAAAATTTGATTACTCAAGAAAAATATTCATACAAATGTCCTGGTCTTAGTCTTTTCTTAAAGTTTGCTTAAAACAATTTATACAAACCTAGCAGGGACTGCAAATGCTTTAGGGAGGGAAGTCATAAAGCAAACCAACCTGTGAATAGGCAGCCTGGAGCACAACAAATTGTTGCCAAAGGAGAAGGCAGGGTCCCATCTTCTGCTCTCATGATTGTGGAGTCCTCACTTGCTTCTCCAAGTTTTCTTCTTTTTCTGGCTCTTCGCATTCCTTCTCTCCTTTTCTCTCAGGATAAAGCTTAGGTTAAAAAATGTATCCTGGAATAATCATCTTGGAAACCACTGACAAAGTGATGCACTGTCTGAACACAAGCACTTCCTTTTTGTTTAAATATTTTATCACTTAATTATTAATACAATTTTTTAGAGTGGAAAAACCCTACAGTTCTTCTTCCATCATCTCAGCTCTGCCCTTCAACAAACTTGATAGGTATATATGAAGCATAACTCAATTGTCAATTTTCCCTTTCCCTCTCTTCTTTCCTTTTATTCCCCCCTCACTCCCCCCCAATATCCAGCTGGTATATTTTTGCTGGCTTAAATTAGGTCTTAATTCATGCCACCTAACCCTTGTTTACTCCAGAACATTTAATTTTGAGGAAACAGAACTTTCCAGGTGATGATAACCAAGATGAGCAATGAGCTCTTCAATAGCATCTGTGCTACTTTTTCTTAGAACAATTGCAGAAGAAAACCAAGAATAGATATGAGCTGCAAAAACCAAAACAGAGGTTCTCTCAGTAATGTTATCTTCTGCAAAATAGTTTCAGCAGAACAGAAATATTTATGTTAAGTGAAATACATTTTTAACCTTTTAAATTATATATTTTTATATGGCATAATAGGGAAACAGAAATTTCTTCCTTAGTCTTGACAAGATAAGGAGATACAAACTAACCCAAGTTTAATATCATGGTCCTCTCTTTCAACTAACATTTCCCAAAATGATATTTTGCTGTTAAAAATTCATCAGGTAATGCTGATGCCTTGCCCTTATCAAACAACACATTGAGATTTAACACAGCTGAAAGATTTTCCTTTGCTATTATCCCTGGATATTTGTATTGTAATAACCAAGTGAAAAAACATATGTATAATGAATATATGGCACAAATTTCCCCCCAGCCTCCAGAAGTGCAAAACACAGCATTTTATGATGAGGTTTTTTTTTGCTTCTACATTTTTATTCTGAAATCTTGAAATTACTCCACAAATTATATGCATTTTCCCTACTTTGCAGTTGACATGCACCAGGAGAAAGCAGTAGGACAAGGTTAAGGAGTAGTTTTCCACAGGACCTGGTAACTTGAGCCTGCCTAATGGCACAAACAAAGTGGTGAGTGGCCTGAAATTTCTAGAACCCAACATGAAGTTTCTGCAGCACAGAGCAGCTATTCCAGGGCAATTTATGCTTGGCCTCTACCAACTGCTGCTCCTCACGAAGGGACTGAAGTAAATCAGCACCTCCAAAGCAGCCAATTTGCACCAGAGGGGAAAGACAGCCTCAACATTTCTGTGTTGTTAACATTCTGCTATAATGAGCTGCACAAAGAAGGATTGATGCATCAACTACATTTTGGGCTGATTTGCAAGGAATAAATCATCTCTTATCAGCTGGACCAGTGCCAAGAGAGCACAGCAAAGTACAGTACCACCTACCCATGACTCCTCAGCAGCTTTCCATCAACCACCAGCTATTTAAAGTCTCTTTAAGTTATTCATATAGGGTTTGATAACTGGTATCTGTCCCAGGCAAAGAGCAGGTCCCAGAAATGGTGTGGTGCTGTCACACTGCTTCTCACGTCTGTTATTCATCGGGGCTGACCAGTGCTAGATCACAGTGACATAGGCACCATGCCTGACATCTGTCTCCTGGAAATCAATAGGGATAGTATTAAGAACCTGTCCAGAATGGCATAATAACATGAAAAACAACTGAGGAGATGGAAAAGGAAAATATGTGGGGGTCACAGCTGGGTATCAGAGCTGGGCCACCCAGAGGTCAAGCAGGTCCCTCAGCCAAAGGAGCCCTGGAGTGAAAATTTACAAGCACAGTTCAAACACAACAAAGTAAGCAGAGGAATTGTGAGATGGGGATTTCAACAAAAACCTTTCAGGACCCTATTTCTTTTCAGCTGTCAATGGTTCAAGGTGTGGAAATAATTGATAAATTTTATGTCGTACTGTTTAAATATAAAATTCGGATTGCCCACAACAATTTGTAAAATTACAGAGCAGAAGAAAGCAATATTTGGTTTAAGATTAAACAGCTGGAAGAAAAAAAATCCCAAAATTTTATTGTATTGATTTTGCTTATTGAAATCATGAAGATCCTTTAGCTTTTTCTAAAGGAAAAACAAAACAATACTTGCAGCTGAGTACTGGGGTTTGGAAGCACAAGTTTTGCTTTTGTTCTGTCAATATATTTCTGAAAAGCTCTAAGAGAGCGTGCCTGCAGGTGAAGATTTTGCAACCAAACAAAATAAACATTTTCAAGTGTTTTTCAGAAGCTGACCTGGGAATCCTAATGGTGAGAACACATTGAAGGTATAAAGTTATCCCCCACATTAGCAGCTTTGAAATATTCTCCACCATCAAATTGGGAAAAAAACCATCCTAACAGTGTATACAACAGCAACACGAGATTTCCTGCATTTCTCTCCTATTTGTCATCCAGTATTCAGAAGAAACCTCTTAGGGTTTTGCTTTTTATGAAGACTAGGAAAGAGCTTGTCATACCAGCACAGTGGAGAAAACACAAATGGGTATCGGATTGTTCCTTTAATGCAAAGGATGAGCAGATAGTCATGCAATATTTATCACTGAAGGGCAGAGGAAGCAATCAATAATGGTTTCCCATGTGGGCCATTTTTCTCATCACTTTACAGAACAAATCCAGGTCTCCCAATATGTGAAGCACAGAAAAAACTCACCCCTGCAGCCAAGGCCATTGTTAAGACTCCTCTGCTTCTACCGCCCTGCTTTGCAGTCTGAACTCTTGCACTGGTTTCTGTTTTGCCCAGCAGATATCATTTACCCTGAAGCAGAGCCATCTACAGGCTTCTGAATTTCACCAGTAAAAAGGCTTATGTAGAAAAAGGTATCAATGCTCAATAGCGGGGTTTAAAAAAGATAAACAAACGCAAACAAACAAAAATCCCACCTAAACCATGACTTGCAAGTTGGGAATAGTCAGTCTTTCTTACCTACATTAATCTCCTTACCTCCTGCTTCTCATTCTTTCCCTATTTCCCTTCATCTTCCAACCCAGGTAGAGTTATTCCTGGTGCTAACAAAATTCACCAGCTTCAGCTAATTATTCCAAATTTAAAACAGGGGGAAGGAAGATCTAGGAAAGGAGAGGAAAACACCCAAACAGGGACAGTAAGAGGTAATTATCCTTCATATTTATTTAACGACTGGGATACTTAACTGGAATTGGTTTGTATGGGTTTCATAGTATGCACTTTTAAAAAAAAAAAATCAAAAAAAGAAGTTACGGCACATTTTGAACTTAAGTCTTAATGATAATTCATTAAAAAAAATGCCATCGAGGAGCAGTTCATTATTTGACAGCTACAGGAAAGGACAGATGCTGAACTGCAGGCTGCCTGCAGTTCAACAAACAGTTGCTCTCACCCTCAGAATGTGTATAAAACCAAACCCCCAGGTTTCAGAGTTTAGAAAAATCTCTAGCTTTTCTTAACTCATGAAAAATAACATTTGGCAAAATGTCGTAAGTTTGCTCTATCCTGCTGTTTTGAGGATTGCAACAATAGAGGTATTTTCTTGAAGTGTCAACTTAATTAATTTAACAGTTCTTCTCGTACTTTCCGTTATTGCCAGCAGCCTTTGTACTTGAGCAAACACAGAACTCCTAGAATGGAAAAAGTGTTAATTTTTCTAGTTTTTAAAGAAGTAAGCAAGCAAAATTTCATTTCAAATGCTTCAAAGAAAGACTGGCATTATTTTTCACTCACACGCATGAGCCTAATCTAGTTTGATCACAGCTCTAGAAATTCTCAGGTCTGAACAATACTTCTAACACCTTGACTCAAAAAAGGATCTTCCTATCAGCATTTTCTTTTGTTTGCAAGGTCAAGGTGAGGACAAAGCCTGTTTCCCTGAACTTGCTTTCCTTTCCTGTGATTAAATGCAACACTGCACAGCAAGAAAGTGGAGTGGAAAAGAGCAGATACCTGGCCACACATCATTACACAGCCCTTTCAGGAGGCAGGCAATGACCAGCAGTCACCCCCTCCAAAGTGACCACCCTGAGCTTTGGTTCTGCTGCTCCAGAGCCCATGGGACTCAAAACCCACCCAGTCACTCCTGAGCAAACCTTTTTTGCTTCTTAACTGCACCTCCAACACACCACGGAAAAAACCCAGCCTGCAGTCTTGTTACAACTGGAATTATCTTTAGCACAGTAAGCTGAAGTCATTATTTATTTATTCCCTGGCAGTGTAGGTGGATAATTAGCACATAATTCGAGGTTTCCTAGGCATGACAGCCTGCTCTGATAGCTGCTCCTGGTCCTGATTAAATCTCTGCCTTGGATCTTCCAGCAGCACTTCCCTCATGTGAAAAAATTCCAGGCTCTGCCAGTATCAGGTTGCTGTCTTGAAGTTTGAAACCATCATAAATGCTTGGGCAGAGGGAAGAATTTTAGGAAGAATTTAGTTTAATTTTATTTTATGAAGACTTCTGTGACTAAAGGTTGTTTGGCATCCAAACCACCAGTAAGAACATGGATGCGACTGCAGGGGAACCAAAGGGGTATTACACCTGAGACTTTAAAACAGCATTAGGAACAGAGACATGCACAGGCTTCAGAAAGGAAAACAAATGTATCTGAGTGCTAGAAAATGAAAAGTTAATTCAGTGTCTGAAGTGTATTAAGACTGCTCTAGCCCACACCCTTGGAGAATACTCAGGAGCTGTCATGATGAACCCAGTCTGTGTCCATATTTTCTTCCTCCTGCACCACAGTACCCTTAGTCCCAAGTGTCCTGAGCTGAACAGAGGCCAGCTCTGGTGCCAGCTCTGCCTCCAGGGATGTAGAGGCTGGGCAGGATCCTCCAGCTTTCCCAGCGAGCAGCTCAGAGCATCCCTGAGCCTCCTCACGGACACTGCTGGGTGTTGGCTGCAGACAGTGCTCATTAATGTTGCCCCTTTTGGGGGTGGATGAAGGACTGTTCCTCCAGCCCCTCAGGAAAAGACCTACATCCCATCCCTCTGAGGTCTGAGGTGGCTGGGAGCTCGTATGTCCCATCCCCTACGGTCTGAGGCGGCTGGGAGCTCCTGCTCTCCTGGCCCTCCTCCAGAAGTCTCCCGGTGGGATCTGTTCCAGGCCTCCATCCCCGCAGGAGGCAGATATCAGGGAGGGCAGCTGCACCACACCAAGCTCCCCCTCACAGGGACACAGTGACAGCGGCTGTGTCCCAGCTAAGGGCTGCTCCCAGGCAGGACACGGCCCCTCCATAGGGAGGAGAAGGCCTCGGCAGCCTCTTGCTGGAGGCCTGGTCTCTGAGGGCTTGTGCTCCCCCGGCGGGGTTCCAGCCGTGCCCCCGCACCTTGGGGTACAGCTCTGTGTGCCCGCCTGTCCCCCCAGCCCAGGGCAGCAGGGTGGCAGCCGTGCCTGGGGTCAGTGAGGTGCCACCTTCACAGACGGTGGCAGTGCCGGTTTCTGCCCGCGGCGCCCGGATTTGTTCTCTCCCCGTGAGACCGGCCGGCTTCCCACGCCGTGCTGGCAAAGGTCACGGCTCTGTGGAGCCCGCGGGCTGAGCTGCTGTCCCCTTCTTCATCCCTGAGTCACTGAATGCCACTTAGCTCAGCGGCCTCGGGCAACATGTTCAAACCAGCGGGATAAAACGGACCATCGTCTCAGACGCAAGGAGTGGGGGTTCTGTGCAGATATTTATTTAAGGCTTTTCTGCTCTCATAAAATATCTGAGTCCTTGCTGATTCTTTCTCCACACTGCTTCTCCTCTCTTGTTCCTGTTTTCTTACTGATGGTGATCTGCCTGAGAGTACTGGAATAAATGCTGGCAGAGCCCAGCCCAGGGGCTGCCTGGGTCCCCAGATTTCTGTAGCTCACCAAGTCAGACTTCCAGCCTCGTGGGCCCTCCCGAGTGCCCACAGGATGAGCATTCAAGGAGAGCGAGAACCTGACCCCTGATTCATGCTCAAAACAAGGAAGAAAGGGGGTGTCCAGCCACTGCTCATGCCACTGGGCTCCAATTTTTAAAAAATTCGTAATCTCTTCAGAGTGTTTTTGGACATGTCCAGAAGTGGTAGAGGAAGGTAGCTGTGTTATTTATCTGAGATCTCCCAAGTCTCACACACAGGCCTTTCCTGAGCATCCCCACAGCACAGAAGATGCAGGACAGCTGTTCTCACCTTCTCTGTGACCCAGTCTTGCTTATACAGGGACCAAAGAGCTTACCTTGGGTACCACCAAGGGGCAGAGGGATTCTGGCTAGTACGTTTCCTAAATCCCTCTGTGGATACAGATTTGATAAAGGCATGCTTGACAAAGACTGGCTTCTGGAGGCCAGTCCAACACCTCAAGCCATAGATGTTGAATAGATGTCACCCCAAACTCTTCCCAAAATATTACCTCTCAATGTCTTAATAAACACACTTTTTTTCTTTCCTTGGACTGACCCCTTATTACATTGCAGGGGCTAGCTTGCAGAGGACAGGTTCATTTGCTAATACATGAATCATTATTGCTTTGAGACTCTGAGCTAGCATTTTTATGAGCATATTTCAAAATGTATTTGATTGCTGTTAGAAATCATTTCAGTTCACGCTCGACAACCAGGCCAACCTAAGCCAATATGCTGTGCCTGGCACTGTGGAAGGATGTTGTGAGAATTTAATTACTAACTGCAAGTTACTGTGCATATGGCAGATTTTAAATGTACTGTTTCATTTTATTTTTGGTTTGTTTTTTTTTTTTGCCTCCAAGATAAAACCACCCAGTTGTTTAGCTTATTAAGATTTCTATCTAGCATTTCTGATAAAATTGTTTCAGATTGTACATCCTACAGAGAACAGCGTGCTGCCTTTTCCTATCCATGAGCTGCTTGCAGGCCATAAATGCCATGCAAGCCAAAGTGAGTCCTCTTTGCCCTTCTGTAAGCCTGAGCTGAATGTTAGAGATTAGATTTACTTCATTGCCTTCCTGTAAGAAAGCTTTTGGAAAAACATTTGTTTTATGTGATAAGGTACAACAAAACATGGCTAGAACAGAACTTCTTAGTTCTGGCAGCAAGAGACTCACCTTGGGGAATGAAGGGAGGGAGGGATGGATGGTGGAGGTGTAGACTGTAAAAACACATTTTAAATAGTTTTTGATTGTCATCTCCTTTTCCACTATTATGATGGTGCTGATGCTCTTCTACTGCTTGGCCTCTGTGTGACATAAAAGCTCTGTGATATATGCCACACTGATATTTACACACAGAGTAAGTCAGAACCTTGTCTTGAATCAGATTTCCGCAGCACATTAACAAGAGGAGGAGGAGGAGGTGTTTTCAGAATGTCTCTTATTAATATATAGATGACATGTATATATGGCACATTAAACCCACAGGTTTTTATGAAGTCCTCAGGCCTGGCACAAATTAACTGATTAGGAGCCTCATTTTTCTAAGCGGCCAGCATTTTTATACTTTAGCTGAATCTTCAGCTGGTGTGTGAAAGAACGATTCTGTGAGATGTGATGATGCTGTGTGTACTTGCCTCAGACTAAATTTATCACCCATGCATTTATCAATGCATTAGGTCCACTGTTCCGACTTGTGCTCAGGCAAAGAACTTAAAAATTTACTTCAAAACCATTAGAATTATAAGGTCTTGAATAGTTTAATAGTTACACAGAGTCATAAAGAGGGAGAAAAACCTTGTGTTACCCTGGCCTGATGGCTGGCAAAAAAGCTCTCTGATTCAGACTTGAGAAAGGCGATTAGGCTCCAGGATCAAAACATGAAGCAGGCTCCTAAGAGATGAAAAGTGTGGTGACTTTTTTTCCAATAAGGCTGAACACAACACAAATCCCTCACTGCCCCTCAGGAGCCCACTGAAGCTTTCAACTTCATTTCTTTTCAGAAAAAGAAGGCACAATGCAGTATCCTGGGCCTCAGTATTATGATAGCTTGAGACCGTGGAGGAAAAACACAGCTTGGACATGCTAGGATGTATTCTGAGTATTTTAAGCAAAAACTCCAACAGGGTTATCATTCCAATTGTACCTTTCCAAAGAAAAAGGAAAAACATTTTCAAAATACCTGTGTCACTTTAATGAGCCTACACTCTGCTCTCAAGAGTGACTCAAAATGACTTATACCACCTAAAAAGAGAAAAAGTGGAGCAAAAGTTATGTAGGCTCAGACTCACAAAAATATCTATTTACTTGTGGTGAGTTGGACCTCAGCTGATCTGCTTGACTTGCATTTGCACCCTTGATGCAGATTATAATCTCATAACTCTCCCTTTGACCAGCAAGACCAGAACATCCAGCATCTGTCTAGCCTTGACCTCCTCTGCAGGGTGAGAGTGGCCAGGTCAGCACCTCACTCAGAATCATCCTGAGAAGCCCCAACATCTTGCTAATTGCTTTTTTAATATGAAACAATCAGCTTTGCAATGAAAATAGCAGTTTCTTCAGTTTAAACACATCATTTTGCTGTTTAATTTCCTCCTTTTTGATGATAGGTGGCACCAGTTTCTGCTCAGAATGCCAGAGTTTGAAGTACACTGAGAATTTCAATAGGTTTTGGCAAATGTTTCACTGCTAACACACCACAGTACTGACCTGTGTGTTTTGGAGCTCTGTCAACAGATTAGGCAGATTTCTCTGTAATAAACCACAAAAGCAGAAAAATCTTTCCTAACTCCTGATTATAATCTCTTTATTAAAGCTCAGTGATTCATGTAAAGAACCCAGGGCCTTATCTCAAGGTGAATTGCTGTGTGCCAGTTCATGCTTTCCAGGCTGGACAGTGCAGCTCAGTCTTTCTTTAACTCTCACTTTTCCTGTTCAAGGGAATCCTGGTGTGCCTTGTCCTTCCCTTCCCATCCCATCACTGTAACTCTGAGTTCCTCAAGAACTTTTTCTGCCAGCTGGGCCCACCCCAAGAGTCATCTTACAGGCTGTACTGTCAGCAAGACAGAGGCCATTAGGAAGCTCTGCTTGGCTTTTCTAAAATAAATAATGTTGTACACGTGGTCAAATGAATGTCACATCACTTTGCTGCTTGCAGCTTTACCCCTAAGTTCTGTAAATGACAGAATTTTGTTAGTTAGAAGGCTCTTTTTTTCTGGTACAGGTCATCCACATCAGTAACACACCTGAAAGAAGATATACATTAGGGATAAATGTTGATAGAAAAAGATGAAGCCTAAAAGGAAAGTTGTAGGATATGGTTAAGCAGCATAAGTGAACTTATGATAAGAAGAACGAAGTGCAGAAAGACCTTGCACTAAATTTGCATGAGTTTTGTTTATTGGTTTTTAGGATTATGGTTAGTTTTAGACACTGAAATAAACTCTTGGACTAATTCACAGGTTAGGAATGTTTCACAAATTCTAGCATAAAGAAAGTGGGTTCTGTTTGTTTGCTTGCTTTTGCCTCAACATTAGAGACAGGAAAGTACCCCTGTCCTTGTTTCCTTGCTTTAAATGAGTCAGGATGCAAAGGCAAGTCTAACCAATAAAGGTGCTCGACTACGTTACAGTAACAACAAACAGCCAAAACAAAACAAAACAACAACCAAGCCACTATGGGCTGAAAAATCATTATCACTGCCACTCAGTGCTCAGTTACAGGCACATATTAATGATTCACAGTCGATTCATGAAGATTTATTGAACAAAAGGGTGGCTACATCCACAGAATACATTCTTCACGGTGAAAAATCTGATGCTCAGGATACCTTCTGCAGTACAAATGTTGTCAGATGCAGAACTGCTGACAAAATATTTATACAAACCTAATTTTGCTGGATATTATACACAAAACATTCATTCTAGCAGGCATATGGTACCTTTAAAGGTGATGTTTCTCCTTCCAAGAAATGCTGGCTTGATTACAATAGGAAGTTAGGTCTACAGAATGCCTTGGCTTGAAACAGAGCAGTGTTTCTACACAGAGTCCTCAGCGTGGAGTTACAAAGAAATGAGAAAGAATGAAAACACTGGTCCTGGGGATGGAGCTACATTTGCCAAGACTGTATGAGGCCGTTCCTTCTGAGGCTGGTGGTATTGTCACCTGCCTGAAGACTACAGCCAACCCTACCTGCTCTGGGAAAACCAGGGAATCAATTGCTGCTCTTCCACTTAGGCAGTCACTGTCCTTGCAGAAATTGGGAAGGAAAAAGCTTGGACACTCAGGTCTCACCCAGCTGATTCAGCTGAACCAGAGGGGTGTGAGAGAGTCAGGAACATGGCCACATGTCCCATCCTGGTCACCTGGCTGTAACCCTGGATGCCCCACACCCTCTTCCCCGCAGGAGCCCCAGGGCAGGGAAGAACGAGAGAAGGGGTTGGATCCTTTCTCAGATGCTCTGTTCTCCTTGATCACAAATTGCAAACTTTGTCATACACACTGGAGAAACAGCCTGGCTGAGATCCAAAATCAATGTTAAAACCAGCAATGTATGTTTTATCCCACTGAGCAGCTCAGGAACCCGATGGGTTCTCACCCTGCTATCACCCAGCACAAGAGATGACACAGAGCATCTGCTTATGCAGTTACAAAGTTGTTTGCTGGTGACACAAAAAAAGCATGACAGTCAGTTCAGAAATATATTTTAAAACAGGATGACAGAGGTCAAACTAAGAAGGGTGTTAAAAAAGAGTTGGCAGCAGTTATTCACAGCTTTTCACCAGAAGAGAACTACGGGGCATCCTATGGAATGAGAGGCTGTGGTACTGACTGGCAGCAATTGTGCTATTTATTACAGCAGGATGTTGTGAGATCCAGAGCTCTGAGTGGATTGGATACATACAGGCCCACTGTCCTCATTAAATCTAATGGTTGGGCTGGTGTAGGGAGCCTCTGGCTTGGGAAGGCCTTACCCTGAGAAATTAGGGGGAGATACAGGGTGAAAGGATCATTCTACATTTTCCCTGTGTCCTATTTCATTCTTCTAAGCACCAATTATTGACTGTTTGCAGTGATGAGATGCTGGGCCATATAGATGACAGTATTCTGTACTGTCACCAATCCAGTTTTGGATGTGTACCCTCTGGGCCAAGTCTCTTATGAGCGTGTGGTGACTACCTTTCAGAACTTTTTATGTACAATTTAAACTTTAAAATGCCCATATGCTTTGTTATTCTAGTTTTCCTTTGTGTGAATCTTTGAATTTTAATACACGTGTCCAAATGTACAATGACAAGCAGCTCATGTCAGCAGTAAAATGCATAGTAATTTATTAACTTTTCCAGTGTGCATACAAATTGATGTGATGATGTGCCACATAATGAAAAATTATTTGCAGTCACAACTTGCATTCTAGATGCTGCGATTCTTTTTTTAATTAAACATTACAAAGAGTTTGAACACTGTACAAGACTTGTTGATGGCTAATAGGAAACTCTAATACTATGAAAAGTAATCAATGCTTCTACATGTCTTCGAAGAAACTCTTGATTCAGAAATTATGTTTTTCAAAAGCAGGTTGCCGTATATGGTTCACTGGGTATTTGTAAGCATTCTTGGCCAAAACCCATCGTTGTTATTCAGGACAGCCCCTGAACTCAATACCTTTTAGCTACATGTCATTAATGCTTTTGTAATATAAGTCACTGCATTTTGTGAAGCCATTCTGAAATCCATGATAATGTACTAAAGATGTAATGTACTGTAGTTTGGAATTCTTTCCAAAGAGAATTTTTGAGTATTAAGTTTACAGTGGTGGCATCCAGATCTAGAGACATGTGAAGAGCTGATCATTCCTTGGTTTCTGTCCAGCCTCTCAGCAAGATCTTCTAATTTGCAATGCCATGTTTTATCTGTGGTATGACCTCTACCACTGACTTTGATCAGCACTAAGAAGCAGGCAGCCAACATAGCAGCAAGCAAAAATAGAACATCATTGTTAGAAACACCTTCAATCAAGTGAATTCTGGTAGTTGTTCTTCCTCCCAAAGCCTCTCATGAAAAACCAAAGGTATTTGTGTCCTAACTGAATAATAATATGCCAAACTCTATCTGAAGTACAACTTCTATTGCAGTTCTTCTTACAGCCCAACTCCCTGGATCCCAAACAGGCCATAATGCACTTTGGTATGGCTGTTAATGAACCATTTCAAATGAACACTGGATACTGAAGGAATTACATGCTGTGTAATTGATCTAAAGAACAGATTAGGACTGGTGCTATTTCATTAAATCTTATTAGCTCTAGCTTAAGTACTTAAAATTGCAGCTGTCCTGTGTCAGATAGATTACACCCCTTGACACATGGCAAGTGAGATTTTGATCTACCAGATCACAGTTTTTAAAAGGAACAGGCTGATGAAAAGGAATATAAATGAAGGACGGTGAAGGCTTCATTGAACCCCAAATTATTCATTCAACTGAGAGAAATACTTCAACACTTCCAAAATACATACGAAGACCTGTTGTTTGTTTCCATATTTTGGTCTTAGATCACGTCTATGGAACCTGAGTTTGGCTTTTTGGATGTGGAACGGCCCTGAAGAGTTCTGGTGGGTGAGCACAACAGAGATCTTATATGATTGCAGGGGAATCCAGTGGGTCCTTCCAAAACACCAACTTTTTCTCTTGGTTCCTTCCCACTGGAGCTTAGCATGCCTCAGGAACCAGCAAGCCAGTAAGGCTAGAGGACAGTTCTGGCTAAGGAACAAATAGATTCAATCAAAGCAAAATTAAATTAAGCTTGGAAAACAGTTTGTATCTCAAAGGAGAAAGGGCTTTTTATCACCATAGGACTCAAACTAATTTTTAAGGATCCTGATATGCTTAGAAAAGTATATTGTTCCCGGCTTGCCTTTGACAACAGTGTGCTAGACTTGATGGTCTTTCTTACCTTCTATTCTTTTGTCCTATGACCTGGTCTTTAGCTCCATAATCTCCTAAATCAAACAAAATAGCACATGAAGCCTTTGATCTGAATTTTCTCTACAAGGCATATTATATTGAATGCTTTTCATGAGATCTAGAATGCTGCACTGTGGGAAACAAGACTGGGAATTTGAACACCATTAAGCAGGATTTCAGATTATTCTAAGGGGTGAAATACTGACAAAAGAACCATAGACTTTGGTTAAAACAGATAATACTCAAGGCTTTTTTTATTATTATTCCTTTGATGAGAGAATATTTAAGACCCTCTCACATGCAGAGTCACCATGTTAGTACCACAGCCAAAGCAGTGGTTCATACAGATAAAGACTAAAGTAAAATTAATCCAACAGATGTGTTTTGCAAATATAAGAAATTGTTCCAGCAAGTCTTTAAAAAAATGACAATCACATAAAATACCAACTCCACCTTTCAAGAGTTATTTGATTTCTTTTATATTATTATGTAAATCTCAAAGCCATTTATCTACCACAAAAACCTGTTTTCCTTCTTATACCCTAAGTCTGGTTCTTGCAAACCTCCTGCAGCCGGTGGCCTTGGCACTCAAACCTGCCTGGACTGGCCACTCTCAGACAGTGTGGCCACAGTCAAATGCTCTGCACTGAGCACTGAGTGGCAAAATTCCAAGACAACCAATTCTCTTCCATCATGGGGGTGTCAGAGTGAAGGTTTGAAATCTCCCTTGAAACCTTTGCCAGCAAGCACAGATCTATCTCGTCCTCAGCTTCAAAGCTCCCAAACTGCACATGCAAGACTCCTTTCAGGAGAGTAGATTTAAAACCTGGTATTCCTCTAAACCTCACCCGGCAAAACCATCTTTTCCTTCTTTTGCCTTCTCACCTCCCTCAAGGAGTAAAACTCCATCAGAGCAAACAAAAGGAGAATACAGCTTTCATACAGTTTAAAAGGTGTAAATTGTATTTGGAGAGAAGATGAAAACTCACTCACAAACTCACTCCTGTACAAAGCCTTCAACACCTGCTCCGTAAATGGTAAATATAATTTTAAATTGTCTGATAGGTTAACATAAGGAGGTTAAATGCAGGGCAGCTGTTCCAAATCTATATTTAGCCTGAAGCTTCCTACATGTTTTGGACCTGCAGGAAGGCTTGAAAACTGAGATTGTCCGTGATTTTATACAGTATTGCTCGATTTATTAAAGATGCTATTCTCCCTGCAAGTCCTATTACACTGTTCAAAAGGTTTTGTTCAACTTACCATAAGCATGGAATTTTAAGCATTTTTGAATCTAGAATCTCATCCAGAATTATTCTTCTGTGTATGTTCATGTGTAACCTGGCCCATGTGACACGAATAAAGATCAGAAATCAGCCACAAGTAAACTCCAGGAGAATTGGCTTTGTATTGCATCTTGCACACTCTATTTCAAAAATAAAATTGGGGCAAAATATAGTGATATGCTTTCTAGATACTAACCAAGAGTTGACAAGAACTGATGGATTTTGCATGTTAAAAGTAAACATTTTATTACATATCATGTCCTTGAATAATTAACTTTGTTTCCATTCAATTTTGTTCAGCATGCCTTGAAATAGGAATGGCAAAAGCTATTCAAGGAACATATCACTAAGATTCACAGTACCACAGTGACTGCAATTACCTATTTTCCTGGCTCAGTAAAATGAAACATTATTTTTTAAAAAATAACTATAAAATATTAAACGGTGAAATTAACAGATACCTTCAGTATGACTGAAATCATCTGTACTGAAAAGCTGTGTGCCACAGACCAACATCCAAAACTTGCTGATGACAGTGGTCATCAATTCTGACAGGCTTTTGGATAAGACCTTGTCACTGCTCTGTCCACCTGCACAGATCCTGCATGAACCACTGGATACCTTATTAAATTCTGGTTCACAAAGATGCTGCCAGTGGGTCAGCCACAGTAAAATATTTATATTTCAGAGTAACAGTATTTATATATGCTCTCTACCTCTTGCTTTAATTTACCTTCTCATCACTAGGCTTGTGTTTGTTTTTCAAGTGCTGAAAAGACTTTGTTGGTTTGTTCAGGAAATTTGTCTAGACAGTGCTCACAAAGCATATTTGCTCACATTTGAGATTTTCACAGGGTGGGAAACAAAATGGAAGATCAAGTTTTTAAGCTCCACAGATGGCACCTAAGCCAGTCAACTTATTTCCAGAATCAGGAGTATCCTTGTTCCAGGCAGTCTCTGGAACAACACAACAGTGACCTGCAGGACAGGGACCCACACACACTCAGGGCTTTGGGGCCAGCTGAGGCCTCCTGAAATCCATCCATCTGCCAGGACATTTACTGCCTCGGAAGAGCCAAATATCCAAGTGCTAAATCGTGATGCCTCTACAGCCAACAAATGTAAAACGTGGCAATATAACGGAGCATGTGGCTATTTTACCTATTCAACATTTACCTGTGTCTAACTAGAAGAGGTCTCTAAAATGCTGCTTTTCCAGCAGCTCGAAGGTTGAGAACCACCTGTAAACATTTGCAGAACAGTCTCTTTCTAGAAACAGAGACTCCTAAACAATCAACCTTGAAATGTATCATATATTATAATATATTTCCAGTGCTATTTACAGATCTTCTTGTTTAGTACAACGAACCAGACATGCTGAAAAGGTAGGATTTTTCCAGTCCTCTTTTATACGAAGTACAATAAAAAAGGCACATAATTATTCACCATAGGAGTTGTGCACCGGTCCAAAACTTAAAGCTAAAAAGCTACCCATCAGAGAACTCTCTTTATGAGGCAGTGTTGGGATGTCTCCTTTGAACTCAGCATAGAAAGATCTGTCTATCAATTCCTCTAGGAGAGCTTAAGGAATCCACTTTCCTGTTGAGTTCTGATCTTCACAAGATTTCCAAATCAACAGAAAACTCTTGTTAAACTTCCCACATCATCTGCTGGAGCATGGAAGAGTCAAACAGGGCATGTGTGTGTCTGCTTTTCTTTTTCTTCTTTCTTTCCTTGGAATGCCCAACTATAGAGGACTCTTGAGAGCCAAGACCTGTTCAAACTAATTTGCTTTAAGACAAATGCCTCACAAGATATGGGACACTGAGCAATGGACAACAGCAGGAGAGGCAGCTCAGTGTCGACCATGTTTGATCCAGTTTCTAATCATCCATTTCTGCCCCGAGCACCTTTGTACAACTAATCTGAGCCCAAAATTTGCATCCTTTGACATTTCCACTTCTAGACAACGGCCAGTGTCTCTGCTGATGATTGGACCATTCTGGAAAGAAAAAAAAAAGAATGAAAAAAAAGGATTAGAGTAAGAAACAGACTAAAAAAAAAACCAGTGCTAGATCTGTAAATCCTAAAAAAAATTATGAAATGCATGGAAATTTCTGTATATATCAAGAGACAAATGCCCCAGAAAGTGCTAGAAATTCCTAGGAGAAGATAGCTAATACATACAAAGTACCAACACAATTCCTTGATAATTGTAGACTTAGGAATCGCTGGGAAAATCCCCCCAAATCACTAGAAAATCTCTAAAAAGCACTAGTGAATCCCTACAGAGCCCAAGAAATAGGAAATGCCAGAAACTGTAATAATGCTTTTGAAAGCCTTAAAAATGATTTGAAGATTCCAGAGCTAACAAAATGCCTATAAAGGTGCTAGAAAAAGTCTAGAAAAGTTCTAGATGCAAAAACTCCTGGACAGTAAACAATTACAAGCATGTTCTTGACAATCAGGACAGAAACTGAGACTGATCCAAGACAGGATAAGTAAAAATTCCTAGAAACCATACTCCAAAATTTCTAGTAATAATGAAAGAATATTACTGGGTAGCACATGATCTATGGAAAACATATTTGACTATTTCTAAAAAGTACTGGGGGGAATTCCTAGTACAGCCCTCCAAAGACCTCCTTGTTTTTCATGAAATACCCTCTAGAGCATCATTCCTCTCCAGTTTATCTCTACAAGGCTTCCTGAGCTCTTCCACACCTGTGTGAAATCCCAGAACCTCTGTGCTGGCCTCAGGACGTCTTCACACTTCTTGAGGGTGGGTGTCCTGCCCTTCCCGTCGTCCACGAGGCATTTGGAGTCGGGCAGAAAGGCGGTGGAGCCCAGTGGCCCCAGCTGCAGGACACCTTCCGAGCTGTAGCGGACGAGCTGGGGAGGAAAGGAAAGTTGTGAGGCGGTGAGGAGCCCTTTGTCCTGCTGCGCGTTGGGTCTGGCACTCGTTGCTCAAGGGCAAAGCTTGGGGACCTCGTTGGTGAAACCTAGAACATGACATTCCCTTCTCCCACACGTCTGCTCCCCACCACTGCCCACCCACTATTTCACTGCAAAAAGGGCAATCAAGGAAGTGAAGTAATCAATATGTAAATCGTGCCCACTCAGCAGGAGTTGATTTAACAAGGACACGGTGTCAATTTTGTCGTGCAGTTTGTTCTCAAGAGCTCTGTTAGAGGCTATTGATAGCAACAAGTCTAATTAGTTTTTGTAAATAAATGTTACTGAAAAAATCCAACCATGCAACCAGTATCCAAAAATATGAGAGGAAAAAAGAAACCATGAGGGAAATGGCAGCAAATTTGCCAACATATGCTTCAGGCCTACATAATAAAGAATGACACTCTGGTATTTCAGTTTTGTGTGAAGCACATTAAAGTGAAAATGCACGATGCTAATTTGGCAGCAGGCCAATACGTCAAATCAGACTTATCTACTTCTCACTTCTGTGCTTAAACCCAGAGTCATTAAACCAGCATAATATTTTGCCCTTCTTACTCTGAAAGTGCAACACCCAGGCGCCAGAAGACTGCAGAGTGGAGTCAGCTACATGGTTTGTGTGCTGAGAGTCTGGATGCTGCAGGGTGAGGATGTGAGCCACCAAAGAAATGCAATTACCACCCAGGAAATTCACTGCCTGTCTGGGCTTATTGCTGTTATATGGCTGAAATTACTTAACAAGAAAGGGAAGGAAGGTCAGAAGTGCCTGCCATTCATTGAATGCCACTGACCAGTGTGTGAGATATCATTAAGAGTCAATCAAAAAAACTCAAATTAGAGTCTGGCTGTCTACCGCCATCCTTATTAACCTCAGAAGAATCATGCTGTGAATAATCATTTCTTGCTGGTGGTAAAAAGAGCATGGTCTACTTGCTCCCAGACCAGATGCTCTTTGACATAGTACGTGTTCATTTTCCCACCTGCCACTTCTGTTCAGAGCAGCCATGTGAAGCACAGAGGTAGAACAGAGCCTACATCAGAGAGAGCAGAGAGATAACCACATGAGGATGCTCTGGGTATGAACAGTGCCTTTGTCATGGCACAGTCTGTACACACTAAATCAAGACACTTTTGGGGTTTTTTTCCACTCTGAGGTTAGGAGGGACATATGTAAAAGAAGCTCAAGCAAGCAAAGTAATTCAAATTATGAATGGACTTGCCAGGTCAGACAAATAAACTTTGTTTTTTCACATAAAAAGGAGCTGGGAAAAAATCCAAAACAAACACAACATTTTCTCTTTTATTTTTTTTTTTTTAATAAAACCTGATTGTATACTTCACATTCCTATTTAATGGGTTTTCAGCAGAGCTCAAATTAACTGCAGGTATGGCTGAAACACTGGCCAGAAAATGTATTCATCTTGCAGCCTATATTATCTCTCTGTAGTTCCAAAATACCACCCCCCATGCTTGTTGGCTTTGCCTCACGCAGATAATCAGAAGCACTGTTTATAATGGGCTATCTGCTCTGTAGGATAGGATCAATTTTCGCTGTGGTTTGAGATGAGCAGCATTTTCTGCACTGGTGTTAAAATGGTCTAAAACATTCTCTGTCATCAGAATCTCAGTAGCCAGAGTTCCATGTGCTCTGCATCACAGTGGCCACGTACTTGGGAAAGACTTTGTCATAGAGCAGCCTGTCAAAGCAGAAAGTACCAGCTCTGCTTAGGCTTTAGAAATGGAAGATACATTAACTCTTTTCTAAACCATCTGCAGTATTGAAAGTGGCAGTTGTGTTACAGCTCGACAGGGTCAGGGATGGCTCGGTGCAGGAAACTTATCTGGACAATCTCGAGACAAATGGAACAGCATGGCCTTAATTTCCTGAATCTGCACTTTCTTGTCAAGTTTTTATGGCTGTTCCAACAGTCATGAAAATTTAGGCTTATCCTACAATAAAATAGAATTCTAAAAAAAACCCACCCACAAAGAATTATCTCAGTTCAGACTATTACACAGTAAAGCTGTAGTGCCTGCTTCTGCAAAATCAGACCAGAAATTAAGGTTCAAGAAACTATATGATTAGTAACATCTCCCTCCAAAGAGTTCCTATCTTAACTTCCTAGAGACAACATAAACTGAGAAAATAAAATAAGCATTAAAATAAGTTTCTTATTACTACCGGCTAGAAAGCAGGAACTGGCATACAGTCAATGAAAATCATACCTTCAGTGTTCAAACTTCATCTTAAGTGTCACTAATATATCCATAAAGAAATAATCCCTGAATTTGTGTTAGGACTGTGGGCATGATACATCATGTCAAATCCATGCCCAGTGACAACCAGCCAAAACCAAATGACAAAATCCCCTTTATTAAGAAATATTAAATCTTATTGATTAAAAAAGAAAATCTGTGCAGGTTTTGATGGGCTGAGATCTTTAGGTATCCACATACTCCAAACTGCAAGCTGCAGAACAGATGCACACTTTTATACATCGCATGGGGATGGACCTTCACTCAGTTTTTCTCTTTTATCTGGGAAGAGCTGAAGGATTCACATAAATGACACCAAAGACAAGTACTCCATTAAATACTCAAGACCTAATCCTGATACCATCTGCTATACTGATGTAAGATAGGATAGTCTTCCCTTCAACATCCAGAAATCCGAGCAGAATGCAAAAGATGTCAAAGGTTGTTTATCAAAGCTACCATATTGGGATCAAAAATAGTCAGTGCTGCTGCCTATGGAACATGATCCTCCAGGAATGTCAATGTGGTAAGACAATGGCAGCTTTTAACTGGAGGATTTGACTTCAAAAACATCCATTCCTGCTGATTTCCAGGCAAGTGAAAAAAGCGCCAAATGACAACAGGTAATTGTTTGTAGGAAACAGTTACCAGGATGGGCCTGGTAGCCTTCCACGCTACATTTAACCTCCCCCTCTCACTCTTGCTCTTCAGGCAAAAGGAAACCTTTAATGGTCCCTCAGATCTGCAGGTTAAGGCAAGCTGTAAGCTGACACAGGAACTGAAACAGAGAGGGATGCAGGAATCCCAAACTCCCCACATCTCCAGAATACCTGTCCCCTCAAGGCAAACAGATCACAAGGTACCAAACTTCCATGTTTGTTCCAGAATCCCGCCCACCTCTTCCTGCAAGTGGAGAAACTACCTGTTCATCCACCCTGCTGCCCTGCATGCAGGTCTGGGCAGTCACAGTTCTACCCAGCCAAATGTTAAATATCTGCCCTCTAGCAACAGTTTAAGTGGAGCCTTTCATCTCCTCTCATTCCATCTGTTTGTGTAGCTGCAAGCCCCGGGAATCCGAGCACGGAGCTCTCCTTTCTTTCTGGTGGATCTCAATGCAGAGGGAGTTCTCTCTTTCACAGCTGCAGTGCCTCCCCTTTCTCTGCTGTGAAAGGGAAGGGAGGAGGGTGGAGAAGGAGGCTGTTCACCACGGCCCTTCCAGCCCAAGATGCCATTTCATTAGGTTCTCCTCTCTTTCACACACTGTATAATCAGCTCCACATCACAGCATTCAAGACAATGAACGTTTCCACTGGGACTGTGTAAGTGCTCTCAGATGGTTCAAAACCTGCACGTCCTATAACCATTCTAAGAAGCTTCCAGAACAACACATTCCACTTTGGGGGGCGTTGTATCTGTCCTCACAACCCCACTTTTTTTTTTTTTAAATTTATTTTACAACAAAAGGGTATAATGTAGTGCTAAAGAACCACTGGGCTTTGCTGCTGATTGTATAATGGAGGCCACACACAGAGGCAAAGCAGTTCATGACTCCAAATATATTCCTTTCTTTACAAATCTTCTGTAGCCCTGGACTGTTTCTCCCAGCAGTATTTGCAAAAAGTTTTTCCCTGGAAGCCATTAGACTCAAACTTCAGATCAAATGAACACATATAAAAAGGACACTACTTTTCCGTAAAATAGGTTTTGAAATCGATTCAGACTGGTGCAAAACCTTGTCTGGGTATTCCTAGCTGTTAGCTTACAATGACTTAGCTCAAGTCAAACTCATTAAACTAAATTGATGTAAACTCAGGCTAAATGCATTCCAGAGCATCCGTAAAAGAGCCTGTCCCTGTTTGAATAAAGAACTTTAAAAGCTGATGTCATTACAGAGATGTGATTTATCATGGTGAAAACTGATCTTGAAAATACACATAGGGAAAGGCATTTTGTTCATGGAGCAGTCACAGTGGAGTGGTTTTATTTTGCCACTGTAATGCAGGACAACATCATCCAAGGGAAACAGAAGGGTAAGACAGAGAGAAAAAGAACATTTCATGAACAGTAATCTTATTCCTAGCTCAGCTTTCTTTAAACACTTGCCTGACTCGTGTGGGTTTCAGTGGAACCATGTGTACACTAAAATCACTGGTAAGCTGCTTGTCAGAATTGAAGAGCATGAAAAACAAACAAGGCTGTAGCTGAACTGGGGGAGGCTTTCACTTTGGTGGGACACATGAACACCAGTGATAACCCAACTGGGGAAAGTGAGTTCCATATTTATATTAATTTATATTCAGTAGGCATGTACAAATAACCCAAATCTCGGCTCAGTAGGGGTATTTTATGTCCTATGCTTGAGATGAAAAATGTCAGAAATGGAAAGCTAAATGCAGCAGACAACTGTGCTCACCCAGGCTGATTAGAAGAGGGGCTTTAAAAATGTTTATTTAATATATTAAAACGCTTGCTGTCAACACCTTTCATGCTATGTGCTTGAATATCCTTGATTAGGGTTTGTGCAGCTGTGGTTCTCACACTGAATTAATTTTGTAAATTGTGGTGAGATGATAGAAGTTTTCCAGCTGTGTAATCATTAATTAACTTGGCTGCATTTGAGTGGCTCCAACTCATGCTTGTCTGTGAAATACTCAACTTAGATAAAACATCACCCCTGCCTTCACTTGGTGTATCTTGCAGAATGAAAACTCTTTTCCTGTTTTTTGTTGGTTGGTTGGTTTGTTTGTTTTAAAGGGAAATGGAAAGGGCTGCAGGATGATTTGACAAATTAACTTTTTGCCTTTCCCACACTTTGATAATTCTTAGACACAGGGAATGCTTCAGCTCTTAAGGGTTTGAAAAGAGTGACTTTCTCTTTTTATGTGTTTATACAGTGCTAGTAACAAAGGGGCTCTAGCTTGTGGCTGCAATGTGAAGTCTAAAGCCAACTTCTCAGGCTTTTCCAGAAAATTCACATATACAGGACACTGAAGACCTACCTGTAGGATTTAACTGGTCAGTACCCAATTTCAAGTTTCTAGGCAGTAAATACTTTGTGTATTTCTGAAGAATACTGTGAAGTATCAAATTTCTTTAAAAGGGAAAACATCTGGGTATTTTTCTGCACTCTTCTTGTATTAGGGTAAGTAATTTATTGAAGAGCTTGGTAGGGCCATTTAAGAAATTCGTGTGTCATACTGTACAATCTGTTCTTTGTGTTTTACAGAAAATTCTTTACCAAATCCAAAATCACCCGAGGACAATCTTATTTCACCATGCAATATAAACCCAAGCTACCTGGGGCTTGCTGCAGGAAATGGACTATCAGAGTCGAAGGATTTTGGGAATATACCTATATTGTCCCACTGGCACTTGCTCAGAGCTGGTTGGTAAAAGGTGAGCTACTTTATACCCCCAAGCCAGTCAGGAGAAGCTGGGCATGTTGTACCTTCAAAGAAATTCACTGTAACTTATCCCCTCATCTATTTTCTTCCAAAAGTCAAAGCCTACTCTGTGAAACAGGAATCATGGAGGCAAACAAGCAGGTTAAGGACTTAAACTGCAAAATAAATTACAGTCAGAATCATTTATTTCTTTACTCTTCTAAGTGGTAGCACACTGATAGAGATTAGATGTTGCTAAGGGACTTTCTGGAAGGACTTAAATTTGCAACTTTCTGTTCAGATTAGAATGGAGCAAGAGACTGAACTCTCTCTGAGTGCCTTGACATCTCTAACGAGAGTCTTCTTGAAAAGCTAATTTACATCTAATTAAGCAATGCTATTTTGTTACCTTATTCAAAGGCTGCTCCTTCCACCTCTACTAGGAGAGTGTCAGTCAAATACTCCACAATGATCCTGCCAAGGGTGGACATTATGCCAGTAGGAATTACTGCCTGTCTCACTTTGCCTCCGTGGTGATGCACGAGCCAGGACTCCCAATCAATATGTGTATGACTGAACCTCGGATAATTGTTAAGCCTGATAAGGTCAGAGTTTATTTACACATGAGAATGTTCATTAACATAGTTTTGATTCAGATGCTACTTCAAAAGAAACTAGAATTGCATTTCAGAAGAAGCTCAGGTCCTGGATTTAAATAATATCCAACTTGTATTTAAAAAACAGGTAACATCACTACGAGCATGGAAAGAAGAAATGTCATTTTAAAATCTTCAGACATCTGTAAGAAAATAATAATATGCATAGGGACTGACCAAAAAAAAAAAAAGAAATAAATCTGCTATTTTAGAAAAGTCTTAGAGGATATTCTTAATTCCCTTTGAAGTTGATGTTAAATATGTGCTTAACTTTCTGCCTACATGGGGAATCAAATCAGCAGCTTGCTAAATAATTTCTGCCCAGGAGCCTGTTGGACCAAGGAACAGTTAAATTAAAGAGGTACCCTGAATAAGTAATCAAGAAGAACTGCTCACTCACACAGACTACCTAAATTAATTAATCTTCAGTGCATCCCTGTTATTTAAACAAAATAATGTGATTCTTCTGTTTTCCTTACTGGCAGCTTCAAAGTATAGATTCACATGCTGGACAGCCTCGGAAAAGGCACCCAACAAGACTGGAGTAAAGCCAGACATTTGCCTTTGCAGCTCAGGAATTATACTGCCAAACACAACTCCAACACACCAAATTACTCTTTGTTTCTTCTGAATAGTCTCTAAGTTAAAGGTTTCTTGTTAATTACGGGGTTTTCACCATTTACCTGGGAGGACATTCCATGGCATGGATAAAGGATGGCTTTGTCATCCTCTTCGGCCCCCTGGTCCAAGCAGTAGCCACTGGCTTTGCTGTTACGCACCTAGAACCAGATCACAATGAAAACAGTTGAGTTGGAAATTAATCCCGATTTTAGTCCAGTCCAGCTAAATCTCAGCTGTGCTACAGCTCTTGGAACAAGTACCATGTGAAACTGCTCTCTGAGAGACATGCCTCTCCTTCAGCTACGACAGCGTGCCAGCAGTGAATCTGCTCCAGGAAAAGATATTATTTGGACAACCTGCTGTCTTTCCAGACCTGGGGTCAGAGATATGTTTTCAGATATTACTCAAGGATCAAAACTTCATAAAATCCACCCTAAGAAACCCAGGCCAAGTTTTCCTCCAAATTGCCATTGTGCAAACATAAATTTTGACCCTGTATGTTGAGAACGTGGCTTTACAAACAGGAGAGGAGCTACCCAGGGTTGGTGTTGGATGTGACATGCTGTTGTTTCTTCCTATTGCTTCTATCAAACCAAAAAAGCATGTGAAAAATTTTTATTTGAACTGAAAATATAGTACATTGTTATGTACAGAAGTGACATAAAGCACATTTTATGAAAGGGCACATGTTCAGAGATCCAAGGAAGTAAAAAACTCCTGTGCCTCCCCAGACAAGGAGAATTTACAAGTCTATAAAAATTGGGATGGAGCTCTTGTTAAAACCCAGGCATTTCTCTTGACGTTGGAAACATTACACACATATTTTGGACACAGAAAAATTTTAGGGATATCGTAAACAAGAAGTTATTTAGACAGACCCTTGAAAAGACTCAACAGGTAAGTTTTGGTTTAGACTGTGAAGTACCTGTCTGGCCACCCCTATAATATGGAAACAGCTGCTGCATAAGGTACCAGAAAAAATCAGTATATAACCCTTCATATCATAGTGTACAAGCATAACAGGGAATCTGATTGCATAAGGGGGCTCACCAACAACCAGATTTCAGGAGGTTTATTTTATGGCTTGGGTGCTATAAAGGCTAAAGAAGATGAAGACAGCTTTATTAGATGGCTGTAAAAAAATGGGAACTGAGTCACTAGGAAATATATTTTTACTACTGTTTCAATCTGTTTCACATCTACTCAATACATTTATTTTCCTTGAAACTCACAAAAATCCAGACATCTTTTCCTCCAGGAAAACAACTAGAAGAGAAAGTATTTAATAACAAGCTCAGTGTCATTCAGGATGAAGCCTAAAGTAAGACTGAAAGGGACCTAGGCTGGTTTATACCAGCTAAATAGCTTGTGTTGCTCTATTTTATTTAAACTGTTAAAGAAATAGATATTTGCATCACTGAACTTCCTGCTTGACTCAAGAACCTACTATGTGACAGCTCAAGAGGAACAAATTTTGTTTTAGAGCCCAGCTTGCTCAGGGTCTGGTACAATTGACACAACATTGGCACTTCTGCCAATGTTCTTCACTGTTAACGACTTCCTCAGAGCTGACAGATACCAACAGCTCCTCTTGAATATGCTCAATGTCTTTTCTCAGTTCCTGATGGAGATAGTTACATTAGGATGCAAAGTGATATTATGCAATAAAACTCGCACTTTGTATCAATGTCTCAAGTGCCTGACTGATTTTTAGATGAAGTCAATCAAATGGCAGAGAAAGGAACAGTGTCCATTTAATTGTCTTGTATTGCCTTCGGATTTAATTGCCATTTGTGTAGACAACTGTTTTAGCTCTGTTGACCACTGATGTTTTCTTCACAAGGTCTGTGGCATCTTATTTGGGAAAACGATTGCCTCAAACTTATTAATTTAAAAATGACAGCCAAGGAGGTTGCATGGCATTGTCACTGTGGATGACTTCACCAGCTGCGCCCCAACGAAAGGAATGGAGCTTCTCAAAGCCACACTCCTTGGTGTTGATTAAAAGGAGGCGAGGGCATTTTTGTGGCTGTGCTGATTTGTAATGGCTCTGCACATCCTGATAGCCAGCACTGAAAGGAGAGGACTGCTCGAAAGCAGCCACGAGGTGTTTCCAAAGACATACTGTACCTCTCCGTAAGTGACTGTGTTATTATAAACCCTCATCTCAGGGTACACGTTCTCCAAGTACCACTTAAAGCTCCGGCACTGCAGTCGCTGTCGCAGAGCAATTCTTTCAGAAACATCTCCAAAGTCAACTCCAGGGTTCTGCAAAACAGAAAATGAATAAAGAAATCTCACTGCACTGACTTTATGGTTGCTATCTTTACTGAAATCAAACTGGAGTTCATTTTGTACACCAAGCTGTATTTCCCTCTTTTCCTTCTTTTGTTGTAAGTAGCAGCTCATCAAACAGCTGCTGTTGAGTGCAGACAATAAATATTAATGAAAGCCAGTGGAAAAAGAACCATAAAGAACAAGCAAGAACCAAAAATAAATCAAAATAATAAGAACACAATAAGAATGTTGTTACTTACAGCAGTTCTAAGTATTTGCAATCAATCCTGAAGCCTTTGCTTTCAGATTCATTTAGAATTTAGGCAGTAATTCTGATCAAAAATATGGCAGCTTGGTCATGTTTTACTCTAGTAAGAGATTTGGTATTCAGTAATGTAAATGATGTCAGAACAGACCTGTTAAAACTTCAAAGCGAAGCTGCTCAAAAAGTCATTAAGTTCCACTAAGCATTCATATAGACCAGCATCCAGTTTTTACTAGAACTGGAGCTCATTTGCAGACTTGAGCCATAGAATGCAGTTAAACTCAAAACCTTTATAATTCTACTTCAGAATTTAATTCATGTTTAATTACAAATCCCATGAAAGTCACAGGCTGGAAGATTCAAGTTAATATGACCAAAGTCAGCCATTTAAAACTGCTGTGCCCTGACTTAGAGTCTGTTGATTTAAAGTGCTATAAATCATCACAGTTCAACATTAAGACAGTAAGAGTTACCTCATCCAAAAACCTTCTCTGACACTGTATTAATCAAATGGACTGAAACTGGGGAGTTTTGCATGAGATCTCTCTGAAGTGCCTTGTGCTTTTCCTCCAGAAGAATATCTGTACATTTTACAGATTGATTCTAATGCAGGGTCACAAGACAGCAGCAAATCTTAGCTCAGGGTTTATTAAGATCCCCAACAGATGCCTGGTTTTCAGGAGAGAATACAAGTGTAATACTGAACAGGTTTTCCTATTTGCCACATAAAGAGCTTGCTGTGCTCACTGCTGCTTGCTGATGCACGTTCTGTCAGGAGCCCTCAGTGCAGCATCCATTCAAGGGAATGTTAATTTACGTAGCACTTGAGGCTGCGTGGAAGGAGAGCAATCCTCCAAGGCACTCAGTGCAATGCATCATTCAATGGAAGATTCCTTAATCACTAAAATTGTCGAGGAATAAATCCTAAGTGGGGATGTACCAAGTATTTGGTTAACTACAATAAAGCTACGCTGACCTGCAGGTGAAGGTTATTGGAACATGATCTTGCAGATGTGCCCAAGACCATCTGCTAATCAAGATACACATTATGCATGTTCTCAACAGCCTGTGAATTGTGGAAAAGGTGGTGGGAGTTACAAAAGAGTTAATTTGGATCAGTTTTGTGGTATGGGAAAATGCATGTATTTTACTTGCCTCTTTTCTGCCCTATTTAAAATGAGGCAATACAGTGCCTTTTTTGCAGAGCTGTTCCTACAGAGCACGAGAGCAGCAAATTGAGCAGCTATGAAAACGCTGTGCTCACCCTCTGTGCCAGCTGCAGTCACCACGGGCAGGTTACAGTGTGATGATATAAGAATGAGGTGTCCACAGGATTTACTTTGTGGACACATTCTTTTAACCAGCTTGCAAGGTTTCTAATTCCCTTGCAGAAGGTTTTTGTGATGGCTTATGCCAGTACAGTACTTCTGTCATCTGTACTGAATACTACAGTGAATAATCTCATGAACACTAACATCAGCTTCCTTCTCCTGAGAGCTAATAGGCTTGTTTTTATGATGCACATTTTATCAATCAATCAATTTATTTTATGGAAAGACAATTTTAATGTTCAGTACTTCTGCTGATTTTATGTCTTTTATTGTAGATGTGCCTGGCTTTTTTTTAAAGCTCTGCTGTATAGCTCAGTGCGGAAAACTGCATCAATAAGTAATCTCAGGCAGATTAAAGGGAATCATGTTTTGGTGTAAATGCTTATTTAAATATCATCTTTTCTCAGAATTCATTTGCAGATGTCATTAAGCAAGCAAATTTACAGAGGCTAGTTTTTCATCTCCTAATTGAAAACTGATCATTTTTTTTGTTAGCTTTTTTTGTGTGTGCAGACAGGGCCAAAATGCCCACAAATCTTTAATGGACACTGCTCTGTCTTCCTTCTGCTCTGTCACAGAAATCTTGTGTGGAAAAGTTATGCAGTATTGTCTTTTCTTAAGACAAAATCATTCTGTGCAATTACCTCTTGTGCCAAAAGAAGTCATCAAAAACACATTTCAGAGACCTCGCACAGAGTGTCCAACACTGAACAGCAGTGAGTGAATTTAGACCTGTGAGAATATCTGACATATTCAGACATCATATGGACAAGGAGGAAACATTGCTCCTCTAGGTATGTGTATTTCAAAAGCTGTAAGAGGAAAGAACAAAAATGGGGTTTCACATATTAATTGTGTACCAAAATACGAGTAGATGTTTAGGACAGACTAAATCTAATGAAGTCTTTGACAAGACTCCCATGACTTTGATGAACTCCAGGTCACAACTGAATATTCCCAAAGACGCCAACGGGTTTGCATATTTTCCTGTTCTGATAGGAACATTCCTGTTTCTATTTGCTTCAATCTGCTCTGGGCAAACCCCTGCTATAAAGGTTAACTGAACCATCATTCCCTACAGATCAGCGTATGCTACCCCTCAGCTGCTCTCCCTGTGCCCCTTGACATGAATAATTTGGGTGCAAACTCAGCTACGGAACACAGCAACAGCCAGCTTCCACCTGGCTGGGATATAACATATAACTCTTCTCTGCAAGAATTATGCTCAGTGCAGATGTAGCATGTGATATACTTACAGAACAAAGTGATAAACTGAACCTACAGTTTATCTAATATTTATATTACACGGATTCCTAGAGGCCCCCACACGCCATTTACAATTCGTATGCGCAGTGAGAAGCAGAATGTGCCCACACTGCACCTCTCAGCCTGTGGACAATAAAGCTCTTTAATGTGTGATTCTTTTACTGCATACTTTATTTTTTATGCTGGTGAGGTGTGCTGAGTCTCACGATGAATGATGATATATATCTATGGATATTTCTTTTGTCCCCAGCATTGTAGCATATGAACACCTCAGAGTTTAACGGTGCCCCAAATTAACGACTTCTGGGGGAGCACATAAACCTGAGACATTTTGCTCTGGTTAAATTATAAACCCATGTCACTGCATACAACAATCTGGACTGAGTGCACGACTAAACTTAGACTGAGCAAGCAAGTTCACATGGCAGAACTCTCCGTACCGAGCATGCACCAAAGCACTTCCCCTGAGCTTGGCCCACTTTGCGCTGCTGTAGTAACACCCTTCACCTCAAAAAACAGGAACAGCCATCCACATTTCTGCCTCTGTTCAGGACTGAGTGTGACCTGTACTTACTGCCATGGGGATGTTCCAGGCCATGTAAACGTGTGACTTGAAGTCATCCATCCAGACCTCGGCGGCGCGCAGGGCGTTGCGCTTTGCATAGTAGTCGATGTCGTTGTTGTAGGGCTTCTTGGTGCGCTCGATGTGCGCCACGCGGGAGCAGGGCAGCACCTCCATGCTCCCCCCGCACTGCCACACCTGGGGGAGGCACAGAAAACAGCCACATGGCTTCTTTTTCCCCTTTTGAGGCAATACAAGTGCTTTGTTTCAGATGCTGCGTGCAGAGTGTTTGCTGTTTGGAGGTGAGGGCTACTGACCAGTTCGAAAGGATCGCCCAATTTACCTCTCTCTGCACACTGCAGGTGAGTCGGAGGGGAATGCAGGTGGCTGCATTAGGTACATAAGTTTAGAAGCCATAAGGAGACAAGTCCTTCACCACAATATCCCTGTTCTTGGGACCATTGGGCAGAGAACAAATTGTGAGGTGGTAACCTCTGCCCTGGATGCTGTTTTAACCTAATGTTACTGAAACTTCAACAAAAATCAGCTGTGTCATCTGTCTGTGTCTGACACATGAATGGGGTACCAAAAAGGGCTCTAAGGTCACCCCAGAGCCTTCTCTTCTCCAGACTAAACATCCCCAACTCTCTCAGACTGTCTCCACAGGAGAGGTGCTCCAGACCTCTCATCATCTTATCTCTCTACCCCTGAGCTGATGAAGAGGGATAAAAGGGGCTGAGTGGAGACTGTACCACCCAGCCTGCCCAGACACCACAGTACCCACACTGTGCAATTTTCTCCCTGTTGGTTATTTACTGTCTGAACTCCATGGCAGGGGACAGTGAGGACTTGTCTCTTTGCATCAGCGAGATCTGGAGTGATGCACAGTGAGTGAGGCTTATGGATTCAGCTCCCTCAGGTCTGCACCTAGTAGTGGAGTCTAGCTGAAGTAAATAAAAGACATTAAAATATAAACAATAATTCAGTACTTTCCAAGGTTGCCTTTTACTGAGAATAAAAGCACATTTCCATAGAAGATGCATTCCAGAACTATACTGGGGCAGCTCTTCACCTAACTTGCCTTCTCAAGGACAAAGATAAAGTGCTTGGGAAGTGGAAAATAAAATCTCCTCTGCTCTGGCTTTTTTTTTTTAATATTTTGTTAGGTAATATTTACTTGCTGCTTTCCAAACAGTTCTGTAGTAAATCACTGGCCACTGGAATTTACATTTGATAAATGGAATACACTGAAAAACACACTGCTCATAAATTTGGACTGACAGGTGCAGAGGGTTTCCCGCGCAAAGGGGAAGTGCTACAAAAAAAAAGAAAAAAAAACGAAAGGAATTAATTGATTTTCATGATCAGAAGAAGAAATGAGCAGTACACTTTAGTACACTGCTATTTGCCCAACCCAGCCTGGAAGGCAGCTATTTAATGCACAGCACATTTCTCTTTCTATTGATATGCCTAATGACCTTGTAACTCTTATTTATGTATTTTGGTACCAAGGGCAAGTACATTATCTGAGTGACAGATTTATTTCCTTCGAATGCCAGTGCTCACACAAACCTGAAAAGGAAAAGGTATTAAACTGCAATATTAAAGAAAACAGTTTAGCTCATCTGTAAATTCAACACAAACAGTTATTTATCAGTGATAAATTCTCCACAGATGAAATCCACAGGGAACACAGACACCTGGCTTTGAAAGAAACACAACAAAAAAAAGGCAGCAGCAGCCTCAGGCCAGATAACTCTCACCCTGTCTGATGCTGGTGCTCAGCTCTCAGTGTGGGTCTGGCTGTGGTGTGACTGCCCCATCCACAATCCCTTGGGCTGCTTTCCACTGACACTCAGTCACTTCTTCCCTTTCCCCTCAGCCCCATTTTGCTCTTTAAAGAGGCAACATCTGCTGAAGATGGGGAAGGAAGGAAGGGAACAGCCAGGAACTACTCAAGGAAATTTTTCTTCCTTACAAGATGTTAAAATTTACCCCAGATGACTTGTTTTTTTCTGGGAATATGTAACTTCTACCACTAGCAGGGGATGTTTCCCTGGATAAGGATGGGATTTCCAGTCCCAGAGAAAGAGAATTGGATGTAGAGCACAGGGGACAAGGAGTCAGATAGTTGTGTTTCACCAGGTGAACATCATCGTGCCACCATTTCTCCACATCCCAGACAAAGGTCACAGCTGCTCAGCTGTGGGTCATTTCTTCCCAGGCCAGACAAGGTCTCCTGTTTTACTTCATGAAGATCAGTTGCTGCTCCGTGGAGCACAGACGTGACTCAGTATCCCCACACCCTTTCAGCACGTGGCTAAGAACAGAGTGAAGATCTTGTCTCCTTCCCTTCCAAAAATTACTTAAACTTCCACTAAATGGAAGAGTTTCTGTAGCATAATCAAATATGTGCATCCAAAACTGAGCAAGATCCCAGCAGTTAAGAGCCATCATGTGAGATTTGGATGAATACTTGAGACTTGGGCTCGATGGAGGAGGATGGGAGATTCAGCAGCACCTTCTTCCCTCTGGGCACAGAGTTGAAAGGCACGTGTGATGCAGGAAACCAGTGCCTGTCTGCTTCTAACAAAGGGTTAAAGAATGAGGAAGGTTTTATTGTGTGAGTCAGGTAAGAGAGACATGAGTCAGTGGCTGATTCTGAAACTGGTTGATTTCCCTCCTCTTCTCATTCTCAAAACTGTACTTAATGACCCATTTTAACAGTAGCAGACAACACATTTCTTTCCACATCAAACTATGAAATTATGCCAGGAAAATAATTACATGCCTCTGTAAAGCATTTATCAAGCAGGATCCTTAAAGTACCTTACTGGGGGAAGCAAACTATTTCTTACTGTGAGCATAAAATGTTGCCCAAGGCCCTCCAAAGCGACACATTTCAGGCAATCAGAGAAAACTGACTTCCATATCTATGGCTTATCTTCTGGGATAACAACACATTTCCAGCCCAAGTAACTCCTCTCATATGGAGCTGCCAACATTAAATGTGTGTCTCAAGGTTCATTTACTGAGAAGGTGGAAGTGTTACAGTCTCTGAGCTGCTCCCCACATGGGTGCACATCACTGAAAATCCCACTCTGCCTTCTTTTCTCCCATGGAGAGACAAATCCCTTGGAGCAAATTTTTTTTTTTGGCTTCACAGCATGCACTCATCAAACCTGCACTGTGGGGCAACAGCCCA
Organism: Edolisoma coerulescens; assembly: GCA_013397115.1. Classification (NCBI taxonomy): domain Eukaryota; kingdom Metazoa; phylum Chordata; class Aves; order Passeriformes; family Campephagidae; genus Edolisoma; species Edolisoma coerulescens. The sequence continues at coordinate 621,760 of VWZW01006989.1, forward strand.
GGCTCCGTGGAAGGCCAGGAGCAGCAGCAGAGCAAAGTGAGTTCTCCTTGACTTGGTGCAGCTGAGCAGCCCAGGGACTCAGCTTTGCCTCTGCGAGCATCACACTGTGCAACGTTTTAAGACATGATCAAGTAATTCCAAGAGACACTCAATTTATTTGCTAATTGCAGCTAATTTCTAATTTCAGCACTGCTCTTTAGGCTGCTATAAACAAAATTGATAGCAATTTAAATGTTACCATAGCCGTGTTACCTTAGCATTTTTACTGCTAATTATCTCAATCAACTTTTCTATAAACAGACATATTAAGTATTGAGAAGAACAAGTACCCACATCAGGAGTAAATTACAAACTGAGTGATAATGTTTGTGGCTTGCACTATAATGATTTACTGACACTAATTAGTAGCTATTCCTGTACACCTGAGGTGTGGCTGTCCTACAGGAAAGTGTTGATTTATGCAGCAGCCAGCTGGACATCCCATTCTATGCATCAGAGAAAATCTGAGATGAGGCCGTGCCTGGTCTACCATGGCCTCAACTGTGCATCAGCAAAGTTCTCTGAAGGCAGGTTGGGTACATTGTTTAGAAAGGCTAATAAGGTGCTAAGCTTTAATTCTTGCCAAGCAGGAACAAATTTTCTGAGGAAAACATGTTTTCCCACAAGTACTTTCTGCTGAAGGTCGAAAAAACCATCTTTATCAGGATTTAAAAAAAATAAAGTTAAAAGGAGTTACACAAGCCAGGCTGCTGGGCTAATCAATTCCTAAATCTTGGTACTATATATAGAGAGAACATTGCTGATGTGGTCTCCTGCTCTGCAGGTGAGATCTGTTTCCAACAGCATCATGTCCCGCAGAGCGAATGTCAGAGCTCAGAAATATCCTGGGATTTAATATTTGCCATTTTTAGTATTTTTAATATTATTCCTGGGATTTAATATTTGCCACTTTCAAGAGAATGGCTGCAGCTCCCAAGAGGCTCTTGCTGATTCTAGGGAGGGCTCTTCCCTCTCCATGGACTTGGTGCTCTGCAAATTGAATATCGCATAATTGTGTACACTGAAGTGACTGCACAGAGTTATTTAATTTGGTACAGATGATCTCACCAAAAGCAAAATCAATAGGTAAAAATAAAAATGGCATCACAGTATGAAGAAAAAGCTGGGGAGACAGTTTTAACTTTGAAAAGTTAGACTGGAAGTAAAGATTGTGATCCTTAAGAACTTTGTACCTTGCTGTGAATTTTGCAGTTTAAACACCCTGGTGCTCAGTCAGAGAGAAAAAGAAAAGTCTCAGATTCTCTGTTACAACTATTTTTTCCATCAAATACACCTTTGATTTAAACAGCTGGAGAGATGAGGAATCCCAGAACATGTAATAGTGGAAAGGACACTTCAGTGTGTGTGGGATTTGCTTCCACATAATCACCTTTTGCTAACACTTCCATACCCTCTTCATAGACACACCAGTTCCATCCTTCCTCTCAACACCACAAGTTTATAGATGCCAAAGCTACTCCAATGGAGAGCAACCCAGGCATTTGCAACGCATTGGTTTCCACCTCTTTTAAAAGCTGCTGGCTTTTCCAGTAGAGCTGGGGTTAGTCCAGCTTCTCTAATAATATAGAACACTGAGCAATTAATGAAATTTTCAGTACCCTAAGGCTTTGAGCCCATTTTGCACAGTTAGCAATCTGTCTGGAGGTGTCACGACACAACAAGCACGGGTGTTGTAGCAGCTTTGTGCTTTATCTCCTTCCAAGAACTTGTGGACATTGCAGTGGTCCTTTGCTGAGAGGAATAACCACAGTCTGCATCTTCCAGCAGTAAGAAAACAGAAGGAAGCAGCTTCAAAGCACACCTGTGGCAGCAGGGTCCCTCATTTCTGATGTACTCAGCAGAGGAGGTCGCCTGGCACTTGTGCCATGGCCCTGCCAGCAGCAGTATTTCAGACGTGGATGTTCAGCACATCCTGAAACAAAACCCCTGTGCTGGAACAGGGCTCTGATGTTTGATGCAGCAGCTCTGAACTCCACCTGAGCAGCTCTTCATGGAAGTAGCCTTTCAGATTTCAAACTTTCTTTTCTGAGTGAAGGCAGCAGAAGAGATGGAGGAGTTTTTAAAGCAGCTCAGATATTCCCGTTTTATGATATTCCAGCGTGGGAATCCTTAAAAGTCAGGGATCTCAGGTTTTCTTTGATTTTCAAGGCAAAGCCTACCAGAAACGGATGTCTTCTAGACTGCCTACACACACCTACAGCAGGATTGGAAAAGATTTTTCTATGATGAAAGAATTTCCACATGTTTCAGAAATTTTTTTGACCTAAATTTTCAAGAATAACATCAATTTTAAATGCTTTCATTAGTTGAAACACAAGCTCTTTGTTACCTCCACCTGTGTTTCCCACAAAGGTGTTTCTGAAATTGAGTAACTGATGATTTTCAGACCATCTGCTTGGCGTTAAAAGCTTTTTTAATGTAAGATTATATATATATATATTTCAACCTGAAAGGTCAGTTTAAACTGAAACACAAAGCTTTGTTGCAAAAATAGAACAACACAATCTTTTGACAAAACCAGGTATTTGTTCCCATTTAGAAATTTTGCCAAAGTGCAGAGTGTTCAAAAGAAATATTTTTGGTTTAATTTATCAGCTGGATCTGACAGAGGGATCAAATTGTGGTTCCTTGAGGTGACAGAAATCTGATTTCTGACAGAAGTTGCAACATCTGAAGGGCAGGAGGACATGTAGTAAATTCACAACAGCAGGCACCACTGAGCCCTGTTCAGCCCCTTTAACATCACGGTGTAAAGTAAAATCCCTGGGTACTGCAGGTACAGGAAAATTCCTGCTCTGGTGAAGTCAAACAAAAAGGTAATTCTTAATTCTTAAAAACCTGCACAGGAAGAGGATGCCATAGTTTCAGTCTCTCTCTCTCCACTCAGCCATGAACCAACAAGGTCTAAATCAGAAGCGATTCTTCAAAGTGTATTTGAAAGATGACAATAAAATCCTTTCCCATCTGAAACACAGGAGCTCTGTACTTATCCTCCAGCCCTTAAGGGATGTGCCAACTCTTCTAGTGCCCACACTAGAAACAAAAAATTAATATGAATATAGCACACCTTGTGTTCTTGCATCTCTGATATTGACAATTTAGGTAGTTCACTGAAAACTGATTTTTCAAAGTAATTTATAGCCTGACATTTTCGTGTTTTCTAATGGAGTTTTATGGATATTTTCTCTTCCACGTATTCTCAGAGCTGCCTAGAGAGTCATATTTAATCAGCTGTGCTAGATAAAGTGCTCTCTCTCTGTTTTCCACTTCACATAGGAAGCTGTTAGAGACTGGGGAGCTGTCATAATCAAACACATCATATGGAAAAATTAATCACATGGTCTCGTTTTGTTCATCAACTGCATTTTTATCATCATCTTTAAAGGCAGCCATAATTATGGTTTAAAAAAGTCCCAACTGTAATTTCTCAAAATAGCCTGTGCTATTTAATGGTGCATTTATAGAGCAAAAATCTTTCCACGCTGGGACAAACCACCTTACATCTGAGAGACTTTCAGCTGCCAAAAAGAGACTGGAAAAAAGGAAGAAATCACATCTCAAGATCCACAGATCTTTGTTTTGTCAGGGGTTTCAGGATAAACTTCTGACCTATGCTTTCAAATTACAGGACCCAAAAGGGTACTTGGTCCTGACATGGACTCGGTGACCAACCTTCCTTTTTGCTCTCAACTCCTGCTCGAAGCAGTTTGCAGACAATCTGCTCATAGCAGATGTAGAGGGAGTGTGACAAAACCTCAAACATGAAAGCAAATTCTGTTATTAGGAGTCTTATCCTAAGTGTGTCAATACCATCCCTTTCTCTCGCTGCCCTGGAAGGCTGGGAACACAAAGCAGTGTTTTTGGACTAATGATTTTGGAGGGCTGAATTTTACCTGGGGCTCTCCTCATGTTTTTTTTCCTGGCTCAAACAGCAAGAACTTAATTTGAAAAGAGAAGCAGAGATAGGGAGGATAGAGTAGATGTAGCCATACAAGTCTTCAGGGTATGTTTGGCTCTAGTATTATTGCTTTATGACTATTATTTTTATCAACATTTCACTTGTCCCAGTGAGGAATACTTGGAAGCTTGCTGCTTTTCCCAGAACTATTATAATAGAGTTCAAGGGTGTGCTACAAGATCCTTCTGCAGAGTTATTTAATGTGAATTTCATGGGAGACTCAAAATGATACCTTTTCTTTATAGAAAAGTAAACCAATCTTTTCATAGGTACTTGATTAGCCTTCAAAATTTGTTTGAATTTAGCTCTTTTTTTTTTTTTTTTAATGCTTTGTTAGTTTGACCTCTTAGCTTTGGGGTATTCTGGTATTCACAGATTAATTGCTTTCAGAAAAAAAAAAAAGGCAGTGGAACAATAACATTCTTGCAATGAGACACTCAACACATGCACGTTTTATATTTGTCTGGTGGCTCTTCAGCAGCAAATTTAGAGGCTGTCCTTCACATGTTTCTTAGAGGTTACGCAGAACCTCAAGCCAGTTAAGATCTCAGATGTGACAACAGCGAGAAGATAAAACCCTTCTGTTAACCCTCTTACAGAAGGAAACAGATAAGCATGAAGAAATTGAAACATGTTCCAGAGAAACTCACACTCAGCAACTGCTATCTTGCTGTAAAGATAAACTTTGTGTGTAAAGAACTAGGGCTGATAAATTAATAGACTGGCTGCTATGCAAGGGAAGAGATAGGATTTAAAATGATATTAAAAATGCCCCATATGCTTTAACCACTAATCCGATCTCCATAAACCCATATTTTGCACAACTTTTACAAAGGGTGACGCACCTTTGAAAAAAACCATGTCTGGGGAAGAAGCTGATGATTTGATGTGTGAAGCAGATCTCCCTTCTGCAAGGAAAATTCCAGACTCCCTGAAATGTCTTGCTGATGGGGGATGGAAATTGCGAGAACCCTTCAGAGCAAGAAGAGCAGCCTGACCCTGCATGGGCAGGTGCCACACTGCTGGGCTTTACACACAGACTTCAAATGGCAAAGAATAAAACATCCCAAACTCCAGTGGGTGGTGGTGGTTGAGGAATTCATGCTTCCCACCAGGGGAGTTCAGTCAGTGCAGGGATGCTGGACAAATCCCCCCTACTCCATTCTCCCTGGCATCACTGCTCAGGGAGGGCAGCAGGGTCTGACAGGCGAGGAAGCAGTGAGGGATGGGAGAAGGGAAAAAGGACAGCCTAAGAGCAAGGTTTTAATTTTCAAAGGTGTGTTTTTCTGAGCAAATTAATGAATGTTGGCACCTCAAAATGCTCCAGGAGATGTTAACAGCTCCTATCACGTAAATGACAGGCACAGGAAAGAGACTGCTTTGAGGCAAACCCTCAAACTTCATAGACTAGAGATAATAACTCTATTTTCTCCGAATTCTCCTCAAGTCTGAAAGAAGCTGCAGATTTCTTCTGGTCTAATACTATATATGTTGTGTTTTTCAAGCACAAATCATTTTTCCTCCATAAAGTAAATGAAATTTGGTATCTCTAATGTAGTTTGCTAATTGTCCCAGGCAGATGCTTCTCATAACATATTCTTTAAGAATGGATTTGATGAGAATAATTTTCTGCTTTCTTACAAATTTACTCAACTTTTTCCCAAACCAATAGAATCACTGACAGTCATTTCTGTAAATATGTCAGCACAGATACTGTTTGTACTGTAACTGTTAAAATTCAACAAATTGGCCTTGGAAAAATACAATCTGTATGGGACATACGAAACAGCATTAAAGACCAGCCTGTTATTCTTGTTCCTCACATCTCCTTCATGTGATTGCTTTAGGTTGTTTCTCCTCACTTATCCCAATAGACCATAGAGAAAATCTCCCTCTAAATTCAAACCCCAGCAAGGGATAAAGTCTTATGTACACTAAGCTTACAAGAGAAAATCTGCAGCTGAGCTCCCGCACCATTTAAGTTCTTAGGAAAATACCCCTTTTGCCAGACAGTGCTTTATTAACCTGCACCAAGCCACCAGGCAATGCTGCCTGCTCAGCTCAGCAGGTGCCTCTGGAGCACAGCCCAGTCCACAGAAAATGCTTCAAAGAGGCTCAAGATTAGATCAGCTGAGCATGGCAGCAATCTCCAAACCACGTTTAATCTCTGTCAGATGCCAGGGGCAGATCAGCAGGAATAGCTTAGGTCAGAGTAGGGATGCCTTGCTTGACACACAGGTGTTCACATGACCACAGAAACCTCTTGAAGAGCACAAAACTAACCCTCCAATAGCATCTCCCTTCAATTGTTACCTAAGCTAAGCCAGGGTGGAAGTAAAAAGTAAAACTTGTTCAACTTTTTTTTTTCCCCCCAAAGCGAGTTCTCAGCTTTCTTGCGCAATACCAGTAGTTCACACTTTCAGCCTTTTGCTAATGAAATAATACTTACTGTGTGTCAGCCTTCAGTAAGAAGGCTGAAAAATGATAAAATGCTTCCTGACATTTTAGCTGAGACCACAGGGAGGAAGAATAAAGAGCGGAATTTATTGATGCTTCAATTAGAAGAAAGTCATTCCTGAATAAGAAAATATTGAAACAGACTGACTAATGAAGTGATCACAAAGGGTCTTTTCAAAGGACCCTAAGTGGAGTCATCCTCATGTGTTGTCTCTTTCCACAGCAGACCCTTAAATGATCTTTGCATATTGTCTACACTAAATCCTGCAGGGTTGCTGTTTCATTTTAAAGAAAAAAGCTTTTAGGCTGCAAGGGATTCATTCAGTGAGAGCTATTATGCTTATTGTGGCTCTGCTGCAGAGCCAAGGGATTTACTATATGCTCATTAGATCCTGCTTTGTTCCAAAACAATCTTTTACGATGCAAATTTCAGCATGCTGATCTACTTAGAATAACATTTTCAAAAAAAAAAAAAAAAGACAAAAAAAAGGCTATTAAAGTAAAAGCTTCTTCCAAAGCAGGAACAGTACAAACTCAGATTAATTACTAATATTTTAGACCACAAAAACATCTGGTGTCTCAGCTTAAATTCAGCTTTGAACATGGTTACAAGAAGTCCCAAGAACTCGGTGTTAGGGGCACAAAGCAGTACCGTGGGTGCTCACACAGAGCTTGGAGGCCACCTTATGAAGCCATCACAGATGAGGCACATTTGTCACTTGGCTGCTTGGTGGCTGAAGCGCAAAAGGTTTGATTTGTTCAAGCCATGGCACCTGAGGCATCCAGGCAGCAGAGAAGCCTCACCAGCAGAGCACCTCTAAGGAAGACACACAAGATGAGAGGTGTGAGTTCTCCCCAGCCCTGCTCCATAACCATCTCCAGGGCAGTGCAGACAGAAAATAAAAAGGAAAGGAAGTGAGGCAAAACCAGGGAAAATGGCAGAAGTGAGCAAAACCACTGTCCTCATGGTCAGCACTCAGGGTGCTGTAGCTGTTTCCATCTCTTGTTAGTGCTCTTTAAAGCCTCACCTGGCAGCTGTGACCTGCAGACAGACTGAGGGTGAGGGGGAGCACTCCTGTTTTTCAAAGCATTAATTCCACCTTGCTCCTCCTCTGTGACCTTCCCGAGGGAGCGGTTGTACGAACGCAGAACGATGAATATTATCACCCAGGAGATCTACCTGATAGCTCATCCTTAATAGTTCTATAAATCTTGCTAAATCTTCGTGCTTTAAGTGTACAGCAGAGGTAATCCTGCTGTAAGGAATAGTGTGAACTCATCCCTCACATGCACAGAGCCCAGCCAGCCTAGTGACACCACAGTAAAGCATCCTCTCCTGTGCCCTGAACAGCAGAACTCAAACTGGAGCTAGAATTCACACTAAAAACTGATCTCTAGGAGAATAATTAATAAAGTATCTGAGGTGAGCAATAAGAAAAAGATCCATTTGCCAGTAGAAGTGCTAACAAATCATCATGGTGATTCCAGGCAGCCCTTCCCACACACCCCTTCTAAAGCAGATCAGCAAACTGAACATGCAACTCATACTTAAAAAACTCACAAATCATCACCTGCTTATAATGGACAAGTTCAGCTGGAGCATATGCTCACTAAAACAACACATGATTACTGAATTCAGCTGATGTCCTGTTCCACACAGTAAGTGTCAAATCCTTAATAAACGTAAGATGCAGATGTGTGTGAGCATGGCTTTCACTGGGAATGTTTATTTACTTGGGATGACAAACCCATGATTAATATTCTCCTCCCAGGGCTATGGGAAGGTGCCAAAGGAGGGGCAATGCCCATAAACGACTGGAATAGGGTATTTGAAACATGTCTGAAGCTTGAAAAATGCCTCTGCCGACACAGCACTCTCACTCAGGCACCACCAGCCTTGGCAGCCACGTGAGCTGCAAAAAGAACATGAAAAAATGCAAAAACCCCCTCTGGTGAGTCTGTTCCAACATGCTTTGACTTCACCTTTCTGACTATCAGACAGCAGATGTCTGGAACGGTTTTTGGATACCTCAGAGAAAACGCAAAACAGCAGAGAAAAGGAACTTTTAGAGAAGAAAGTGCTATTATGTCCTAGTGATTCACTCTACTTAAATGCTTTATTGCTGCTATTAATGGACAGATATTATCATTAATCACAGGCTGTGAAGTGACTGACAAACTAAGGTATTTTGTACATCACCTAAAGAGCTGGTAAGGGGATGCAATTTGGGTAAAACACAAAAGTAAAAGGCTGTTTGTGATTTTGATGGACAGCTCCCTAAAGAATCTCCAAATTCCAGGACTGCAAAGTAGGCTGTCACATTTGTAGATTTGTTGCCTCTCCAGGGGAATTTGAAGTGAGGTGTATCACCAGATACAGCCTTTTACTGGCTCTTTTCATTTCATTTCTTCAAGACCAGTTACTCACATTTACAAAGATTTAGATTAGGGTTTGCTTTAGTTGACAAATTCTTTTGTTTGGTGGATTTTCTTTTTGGTTGTTTGTTGTGTTGTATAATGAAACCAACAGAAGTTTATCAATGGTGACATATAAAAGACTTTGCTAGGCATGTTTTTATTCTTTAAATTACCTAGGCCACATTCCATCTGGCATAAGGATGTGAAAATACTCACACACATTTGGCAGTATTTTTCCCGAGAGCTAAAAGTGTCCTCACAATTGAACACTGCAAATATTAGCTTCAGCTTATTGGGAAGATAGTGTCCCACGTTATAAAAGTGCTGAGCAAATAAGGGATGTTCTTTGTTTGCAAGAGATTTCTGGAAGTTAAATATATAGAGATACAGATATGGTTTCAAACTGAACCAAAATTGTGCTTGGCATTTCAAGGTGTTTGACAACTCAAAGTACGGAATGAAAGTTCATTTCAGATCCAGCAAAATATTTTGTTTCAACAACGTCTGAAAAGAACCTTTTTGAGGATATAATGTAATGGCTTCTCCTTTCTCAGCACGTGAATTAGATATATTTCCTTGCCAAATCTGTATTCTTTCTCAGATAAATTATTTGGCAAATTAATGTCCCATTATAGACAAAAAGATCATTAGCTGATTACAAAGAAGGCATTAACATTTACCTTTTGCCTTTTCACAGCTTCCCTAATTAAGTCATTCATCACCATTCTTCACTTCTATCAGCACAAAACTGACCTTAAAAGCATGTCAGATGTGACCAGAAAAATACTGCATTAGAATAAATGCAGAGCTTACATAGTGACCCACAGCACTTTATGTTCCCAGACACTGCCTACACTTTTACTTCAAAATATCCACTTCAATTTCAGCTTGGCTAAAAGAAATAAATAAAAGCAACCCCTCTGTTACTCCAGTAATTTTTTGTTTCTGTAGAATGGCAGTAATCATTAAATGCTACTTTGCTTCATTAAAGTCTGAATTTCCAAGAACTGAGAGAGACAGTGCCACAGGGTTAAGTAATTCTTTCATCACATGGCTGATGTGTTTTATCCCTGCTGGGTCACAAGTGTTCTTCATTTACTGAGCTCCAGGTTTCATCCAACTATTTATTTGTGGAGCCTTTATTGTAAGCATTCGGGGCTGCCAAAGAAATAATCAAGAGTCTTTCCTATTCAACTTAAATACCATTCTGTTAAAAAAAACCCATTTTCTGGTAAAATGGGATGGATGATAAAAAAAACCCAAACCAACAAAACAATTACAGGGGCTGCATTGCTTTGCCTATCATCTATAAGAAAATTTGAAAAAAATATAGCTTTACATCATTTTTATGAAGGCACTTTTCTGGACTTGCAGTTCATTTAATTTTGCCCGGGAGCATGTTTGCAGTGAGTAACATGGAATACAACCCACTTGTCTGTCCTCTTGTCTCTAAATAATCTCTTTCCATCTTCTCTCAGAGTCAGGCTGTCACAAGCAGCTAATACCTCTACAGAGATAAAATAAGACAAAAGCAATAACCACAGTCAAGGCCTCCAGGGATTTCTTCGCTAGCTCTAACTACAGTGTCCACTCTATCAAAATCCTGCCTTGTTGCCCTGTGTCAATGTTTACATGCTCTGCTGCTTCTACCGCTCGCATTTCAGAGGGGCTCCAGCCTTATCATCTGCTCTGTCAGGTGATGGCAACAACTATTTCCTTTCCCCATTTCCCCTGTTTCTGTCACCTTCTGCCAACCAGCTCTATAACAGCCTCTGCTCTACGTCTGAACTATGCTGAGCAATTCCAGTTTTACATGAAGGATGCTGTGTTTAAAAGAATAATTCAAGTACCACAGCAGCAGAAAGGGCCTTGTGGCTGCTTGTGTCCCATTGCTCAGACTGAGCTGGAGGTTGGTTGGTTTATTTTGGCTGGGCCAAGACCTTATCCCAGAGGTGTTTGTGCCAGTCCTGGTTCAGTCCCCCTGCCTTCCACACTCCCCCATCCCTGCTGCTTGAGCTGGTTGTGCAAATGCTCCATAAGTTAGGTAAATTATAACGCAAAATGATACAGTCTCGTTTAAACACTTAAATAATAAGATATTACATCGTTTTGACAGATTTGGGAAGGCTAAGCATGCACTGTGGTTTAAGCAAATGGTAATCTCTGTTTCAGAATGAAGATGAAGAGGAGGCCATATTTCTCGTAGCTTTGCTGGAAACAAAATGCACGACTACAATTTATGTTGGCACGGACTTGTTAAAGGGTAAATGTCAGGTTTTTAAAGAGGAGTACTGTGGCTTTTAATGTGGCAGCAGTTATGGAAGCCTCAATTACATCCAGATGCTACACATGCAGTTTGAAATACCAGGAGCATTTCATCCTCTGAAAGATGGACACGGACAGAAAGAAATATTTCCTCCCATCTGCCGCAGAAAAAAAATTGAATAGACAAAAATAGAATGCCTTATTCAAAGTCAAATCTGAACCTACAGCAAAGTCAGAAAAATGAACTCAGGTTTCCCAATTTTTGGAAATCTTTAGCCAAACAATTATCCTAACACAGCCAGCTATGGTGAGTCTCTGGGCTCTGCAGGGAACAGGCAGAGAGCTGTTACTCAGTAGCAGATCTCTGCAGGACTTCTGGCTAGAAAACACCAGTTGTGCTCAGCATTCCAAAATTAGTGGTCAACCCAGTCTTTCTCACCTTTCTTACTTTGAAGAGAAATCCCCCGTGGTGCTCTGGCAGGAGCTGAGGAGCACTGGCAGCCCCAGGTGAGCCGGGACAGGGCCCCTGTGAGTGCACAGCCTGGCCAGGAGCTTCCAGGGTCCCCAGACAGCACCAGAAAACTCTGCAGGTAAGCCTGTCTCATATCTGCACTTGCCAAAGTGCTCAAACTTGTGCAAACAGACCAAGAGAAAGTCCTTGTCTTCCTTTGACAAATTAAATGTATTTCACTAGTGTTCCTCCTCATAGCATAAGTGTATTTTTAGACCTCAAAAATGTGCAAGAGTGAGATGTAAGAAGCCCAATCTATTTTCTGAGAGAAGTCCAAGAGACAGTTTAATAAGCAGCTGCATGGGAAGAAATTCCTGGTTGTAGATCTTTAATGTAGCAGAAGAAGACATAATGAAATCTAATAATTGGGAGCTAATGCTAGAGAAATTCTGACTTCAGAATAAATTGGAGCTTTTCAAACAACAAAGATAATTAAACACTGAACAGCTTGCTGGCCCACGGTAGCAAATTCTCTACTACTTTTAGGGTTTCTGCAGTCAGAGTAGGCATCTTCTAAAAACTACCAAAAAACTCAAACAGAAATGATGGGGCTGTCTGTGTGAGCTGCTGGGTCGGGATCATGGCCCTTCATTAGTCAGTTTAATTAAAGGAGCCTGATAGAAGTTGGGGAATTTAACCTTGTATATCAAATTCACAAAGTATTAAGGAGGAAGAAAATACCACAGCTCAAAAGGAAGTCCATCAATCGGCAAACTTTACTTCTCCAATGTTTATAAATTATATAAAACTTTTATGTATTAAAAATTAATCAGGTAAGCTTCCTAGAGTTGGCTAAATTCAGCCTAATGATCCTTTGATGTAGAATTAGAATTTCTTTAAATAATATTTCTTTCTTCAAATTTCTCATGCTACAATTACTGTAGTTACAGGGCAGGAGATACAGGTGGAGATTAATAACCCCTTCATGAGCTGAAGAATAATGAATGCCCAGTGCATCAATTTCTGGTAATCCAAGATACAAAAGAACAACGTCTTCCTCTGCTTATCATGACTGAGGATGTGCAGCAAACCAAAAGTTATCAAGCAGAACAAACTTAGTGCACTTGTGAGTGGTACAGTCATGGTTTTATATCAATAAACTCAAGAGTAGGCAGCAATAACAGCTATTACCAAACAGGACTAACCATGGCCAGCACCGAGCATGCTGTGTGACAGCACCTCAGAAGCAAATGTTCTGTAAATGTCTTTGTCAAGTAGAAAGTGGAAACTTTATTTTTAAGGTAGCCCTTGGGACAGTTGTCATTTGATGCTAGGTTCAAAAAAAAGTAAAAAAAAGCTAGCAGCAGAGTTACTGGGAAGAGGGCAGGTGAAATGAGGTGCTCTCAAATCCACCCTCTCTAACCAGCAGAGCAAAGCCACCTCCCAGCCAGGGTGAGTGCCCAGGACTGCCAGGGACCCTGAGGTGTCTCTGCAGGGCAGTCCCAAGGCAGATGTCAGGAGTTTCTGTGGATCCCTGTGTGGATTATCTCAACTTGGACCTTCCAAAGTGCTTTCCATTCTTAACCATTGGACTGCTTTTTGCCTTTGTCTGCTGACATAAGGAAAACGTGTGAGTAGAAATCTTTTACATCCCTTGAGATCATTAGGAAATCCCTTCCTGCCTTGGCTGCTGCTGCAGAATGGCCTTACTGAGGGCAGGAAAGCAATTTGCAATTGCCTGTAGTTCCAGATCCAGCCAAGCACTTGACTGCTTGCCTAACTGCACAGCTCTGTGTTATTCCATTGACTAGAGCAGGACCACTCACACAGTTAAAATTAAATGCCTGGTTAAGTGCCTTGTAGGTTTTTGGCTTGTTAACAATTCACCGCCAATACCTCGACCTGCTTAGGCTGTCGCTCCTGCTCACTGCAGTGCTTCTCTGGAGTTTAAAAGCTCCTTTTAACTCCGAGTTGAACAAGTAAATGTGCTCCTGAAAACACCCATGAGGAGGCCTCCTGAAGAACCTGCTATCTTTCCAGCTTATGTAATTTTTTATAGCAGAGCTGTACATCACACTTATCTCATTAGCAGCCATCTCCTCAGGCAGTACATACCGTGTGGGTGGGTTTTCCTTTTTTTGATTTACCTAGGAAGTCTTGCTGTCTCTAATTTTCCATGAATCTCATGAATTGCCACTGAAATCTTTACAGCTACAGTAGCCTGGGATATAATGTTCTAAACCAATTTTATACCCAATAAAACAATTTAATACCCAATAAACTTTATGAAGAAAGTGGCACCAAGTAGTGCCTCTTGCTAATGAAATCAAGCCAAAAATGCTTGAGGGAGAAAAGCTCCATGTCTCTGACAGGCAGCCTTGGGTGTGTGCTGAGATCAGAGGACATCAGAGACCTCACAAACCAACTGGTACAATCTGATTGCCCAGCCACATTGGGCAAAGCTGCAGCAACGGGTTCATCAGCAAAGAATTACTAATCCTTGTCACAACAGATGTAACTCCCTGAAGTGTTCCACTGCAGATAAGGAGAGAAAGTCAAAATGCACCAAGGTCCAGTGAGGGGGCAAGGAGAGCTCCTGTCACTGTGCCACTGACAGGTTTGCTCTGGGTGAACTTCCCAAAGGCACAGACTTGGCTTCCCCAGAACAGCAAGGCTGGAAAAGGCACAGAAACAGCCTCTCACCTTTCTAGTTCAGCTGAAGCCTCAAAAGTGCTGGTGTGTAAAAAAAAAGAGAGTTAATCTGGCAAGAACTTTCTGGAGCACTCAGACATTGACTACCAAAATTCTGGGAAGAGATTATTTTTGTGTTTCATTTAAACTGAGAATAGCGTGCATAACCTCGGGATGAAATTTGCGTTCTTGAAAACAGAACTTCACTTGGGAGAACAGCCTCATCATTTTGCTCCATAGAGCAGCATGTAACAGATCTAATCAAATAATTGTAATATGCTTCAGCTAGAAGGGTAAGGAAGAAAAACTGCGTGTAAAGGAAAAGAGGATGGGTCACAATAGCAGCAATGACTTATGAGGGTTATTTCTCATATCTGAAAGCCCAATAACTCACAAGCACCCCAGCCATAAGTGAATTATAGGAGTCTTTTGTGCAAGTAAAATTTTCCATTATGTACCTAGTCTGATGCACTGTAACAATTTGTCTCTTTTCACGAAATCATAAGGAATATTTCCCAGAGAACATCAAGAGCCACAGAGGGTAAAAAGCTTCCTTGCCTGAGAAAATGCCCACATCTCGATCATCAGCACTTCTCTACATTTAAAGCTGCCTCAGTGCTCTCCAGGAAGTGTGCCCTACAATGCATCATTGACACACTGGCTATATCCTCTCTTTCCTTCTCTTTTTCCCTCTGTTCCTATAACAAGACTGAACTGTACCTTCAGTCTGGCTGTTGTCAATTCACATTGACTCATTGACTGTGGGGAGGTTACTCTGAAACTACACCAGCCTAAAGGCAGCAGCTGGCCATAAGAACAGCTTTTTTTATCCTCTCCTGTCACCTGACACAACTGGACATGGGAATCCTCTGTGATTTCAGCATATTAAAAAAAAAGAGCCAACTGATAACAAAACTAGTGGCATATTTCTGCAATTTGTCTTATGGACCTCTTGGAGTAGTTCAGATGCTGTGCTCAGCTCTGTAGTGAGAGGCTTCACATTTCTGAACTTACCTTAAATAAAATGAACTTTGGAATGGAATTTCTACACTATTTTTATCTTATGGAGAAGTATTGCAGAGGGTGATCATGTGCTTTCAGGGAAACACTACAGATAATAGGCTTGAACTTCATTTCTCAGTTTCTCAGCTGACACTTTCAGGGTTTGAAGAAAAAGTCCTCGATGTCAGAATGACTGTAGAGAAGTAGGGACCTCTGAGTGACCTCATTCTGGACAGAAAACTGCTCCAATTCTAACCTCTGACTGCTTCAAAGACTAATTCAAAACAGCAGTCCATGTTATCAAAACCAAACTGGAAGATGCCAGACCTGGTTCTTCACTCCAGCTCTGGATACTACAGCTTGAAGAAACCAATTTGTGGCCCTGAGATACTCAGTCTTGGCTGAGTATCAGAATCTGTGCTTTGTACCATGCTAACAAAATTTGCACGTTCCCTCCTGCCCATATTCTGCTCCATCATCCATTTCTTCATTTGGAAAAGAAAAATGAAGAAACAGATGGGTGCACAGCCTTAAACACAGGCAGAGTTTTAAGCGTTTTCCCTGACCTGAGTGGGAAGTTAAAACTGTGCTCAAAAAGCTCTATTATAAGGGAATGGAATTAAATCTGCCCTGGGTGCTCCTGTATCTTTGCGAGATAGATCTCTGTAATCATCTTCCACTTAATCAAAACACAACGCAGCAGAGCTGTGATTACACAATTTCAGATGACAAGTAACAGTCCTCATCGTTTGTTTTGATGAATTCTGAGTTCACTATGTGGATAACATGGTTAATTTGTTATTCAGAAATGGCATTTAATCATTGAAGGACATTCTGAGTCTGACCAGGAAAAAAACCCAAACAACCCAACAACCAAAGTAACAATAATCAAACAATATTTGATAAATGTGATGTGTTTTGAACAATTTTGTTTAAAGTGTTCAGCTTAGCAAAAGCGGGCTAAGTTAGCAAAAAATGTACTAATCAACAAATGGAACCCCCCCAATCCTGCCTTGTTTCACTTCTCTGATATTTCACATCTGCAAGTTGCTGCACAGGAGGCAGCTTTTTTTTCTTAAATTACAGTCGTTTTGTATTCTGAACAAATTCACTTGCTCAGCAAGAGAAATGACATTAAACTGCTGACAAAATATACAAAGCAGAGCTGGTTTCAGATATTCATGCTTTAGACTGTGTCAAAAGCACTGCAAACATCAATATCAAACCATGACTACTTCTAATAGAAACTATGAAAGAAGCCAAAGTAAAGTGTGCTTTCTAAAGCAAGAAGCTGAAAAAAACCATGTCTCGGGATGATAAAGAGACTGTGGAAAATTCAGGTACTGATTTCATGGGTATTAACTATGCATAATATACATATGTAAGAAGACAGCATAACCTTGTGGGTAGGGCATTTTTGTAAGCCTGAGAAGCAGAGCTGGCTGGAATCCTCGGTTCTGCCAAAAGCAGAGCTTTTGAATAAGACACCCCACACCTCAGTGCTGTCCATGTAAAGGTCAGAAAATAAAATTGCCTTCTGTTGAAGACACGGGAGAATCAGAAGTTGAAAAAACACACAGCAATTAAAAGACCCTGGGGTGGTTTTAGTTTGTTTTGTTTTTAACAAAGCAACACTGGAGTTTTTAAATACTGACAATTTGCTCACACTTATTTAGGCAGGACTTTCTGTGCTGGCTTAGAGTGAGGGTCCTGCAGACATGCCTGATTATTGCTGTGCCTCAGTTTGCATACAGCAGATCTGGGGCTCCTCAGGGTCAATGAACGCATCTCTTTTTAGCCACCTGCAGTTATTTCCCAATTTAGCAACAGCAAGAAGACGCTGGCTGAGCAGGGTGACCCCCTTTGTGCTACTCCCTGCTTCAGCACACTCACTCCTTCTGTTAGGTGGATCATCAGCAGTGGAAGGGCACACGTCATTAAATATAATTGTGCCCTAACTGAAGTGCCATCTGTGAAATGGTTACTACTCCCAGCAATTTGATCAAGACACATATTAGGACAAACCAGTATTTTATGTCTGCCATGGATGATATCTAGTCCAAGAATGAAGTAAATTGTTCTTCTTTAAGTCTTTGATCTTTAAGGGCAGCAATTTAAACCATTTATACACAGTGAACATTTCAGTGTACACAGTTTTCATCCTTTTCAGCCATTTTCAGCCATAGAATAGGCCCTGTCCATACAAAGGTTAGCACCAGGGTGATCCTCTGCTTTCTTCAGTGTTTCCCTAAGCAAAATTAAAAATGGCATGAAGTTCTGGGAGAGCAAAGTTGACTCTCAAGTAGGTCCAGAAGAGTAAATTCAATGAAGCTTGAAGGAGAAATTGTTTAGTCTCCAGCTCCCCTTGCCTTTTTGCAACCCTGGAAAGAGCCAAAGCATTTACACCCCAGCTGCCTGGTGGTCCCCTGGGTAACCTTAGCACCTGGGGTAGAGGTTTGAGCACTCACAGTTTGCTCCAAGTTATACTAGTCTGGCCCATCTGTTGGTGTGGAAAATGTGCCTGCAGACACAGAAGCACTGGAAGTGCTCGGCTGTGCCATTAGCGAGGTGATTAGTGGCACTGGCACACTGGCAGGCAACTCTTGCACTCAGAAAGAAACAAAATACATTTTCATCAGCTGAAATACAGAAAGTGAACCTAAAAACATAAAGCATCTGCTTTGTGAAAGTGAAAAAAAGAGGAGAAAAACCGAGAGAAACATCACGGCTTTAAAATGATAAAAGCCCTTCTAAGAACCACACACTGTATTTGCTGGGATGTCTGCAGCATTATTTGTCAGTTATGAAATTTTAAAGTGAGATCTGAAGGTACTGAAGATGGAGTATGTACACGACACTGCTCCATTTTTCGCTTTCTGAAAGCCTTACAGTGCTTTTAGCACAAGAAAACATCGACGCGGCGATCCCGTTCGTGCCAGACGCGTTTGGGCGCTGACAGGCAGCAGTGAGGAAGCCTGTGGAGAGCAATTAGCAGTCACAAGAGTGACAGCAGTGGACATCAGACCACATGTCAGGGCTTGCTGCTGAGGAGGGAACCAGCCTGCTCAAACCCTCTGCCACAGGGACACCAGCACTTCCTACCAAGGTGCCTTCTTCTCTCACAACCACCTTCATCCTGCCACACCATGGAACTGATGCTTCTACCAGCTGCTTTTCAAAACCCAGATAAATATGCAATGGATTCAGGAAAACAAGAGCTGATATTTCTGTTTACAGTCCTTAAAAGCAGCCCAGGGCTGTAAAATTTTACAGAAAACATCACTTTCATTTTCTTCAGCTCAATGATAAAAAACAAGTTTTACCCCTGATGTAAAATGATGCTGTAGTGATGTTATAACCACGTGGTTTAGGGATAAAAAAAATTGAAGAAAGGTCTCTGAGCTCAAAAACTTCCTACTTTTTCTATGTATATATGTCAAGGAATGAGACATACTCTTTCTGTGGTTTCAGCTATTGAATACATGACTCCCTGTTTTACCACCGCCGTTTCCTTCTTCCACTGTAGCACTTTGGAAATCCAGTCTTGGACCCACAGAGCTTTGTACCTGGCACTTAGAAACAAAGATCCCATCAAATACCCTCTCTCTTCATCCAGTCACACATCTTGGTGTTACAGGGTGACATGACAATGCAAACAGAGACATAAATACCATGAGTGGGATGCCAGTCTCCTGGCTCTGCCAAGTGCACAATAAAGACACCACATAGGAGTTTAGACAAAAATTGTGGCTGAAAAACCTAGGAACAACCCAACATTCTTATTGTTCTGATATAACCTGAAGGATGCTTCAAAAGAGAAGAGTGGAAAACTCCACAAAGAATGGCTGTAGCAATGTGGGTAAAGTATTTTGCTGCCTGAGAAAAAAAAGAATTAATGTTTTAAAGAAAATAGAGCGAGAAAAAGCTTTTTGGAAAAAAACTGCCACACACTGACAAGAGTTTTGCCTGACAGAATTCAAAGTACAGCCCTGCTCACCCTATCTACTCAAAGACAATGTTACCAAAAATCCAGCTTTTGTGAAATTCCTCAGAAGACAAATGTGATTGACTTGTCAGCAGTTCCTTGCTATTCTGCAGTTCCAATAGCATATGATATGAGAATTAAATATTAATCACCTGGTTTCTCAGGAATACTTCTGTAATGTAAGGAGGTGTCTCTCATGAACCTGTTGCTTAAAATGATTGTGATCTTTGATCTCAGATGAGCTTTTAAAGCCAGCACCACAAAGTCAGAGGGGAGTTGCATGACCCACCCAGCTTAGCAAAGTCCACTCCTGTTTGGGCAGAGCTTTTGCAACTCCTTCAAGTCATTCAGAAGAAACAAAGCAGAGGCAGCATTTGGTGACTGGAGTCACTGTGAAGAGCACAAGCTCTAATTGTTCTGCTTTTCAGAAGGTGCACTGGTTCACACCATCACTCCTGGCAGTACAGCATCACACGAGGGCATCATTGCACTGTAAACACACTGAAAGGGAACCAGCTCCTACCTCAAAGTACTCGCTGTCCTCTCAGGAAAAAACTGATAAAACAAAGGCAGGAACTTCCCTAAAAGCTCAGTTTTTCTCTAAGGAAAGAGACAGCATGGAGCTGGTGTACCTATTTAATACCACTTCCCAATCTGAAAAATATATTCGGTATTTCTTCCTCCCTCCCAGCCAGCATCTCCTTCGTTACTGTTACTCATTTACAGTGGAGGACCACGTTGGTGTGAGCAGCTTCCTTCTGCTTTCTCACAAATCTCTTCCTGCTGTGTTCTCCCACCCAGCAAATCAGGTTAGAAATTTTTAATATACATTTTTTTTTTTGGTTATTTTTATGTGTGAATCCTGTTATTACTACATGTGAATCAGCAAGCAGGCAAACAGGCTATTGGTGCTCTGACACACCATTTAAATTTTGGGAGCACGTTTCCCTGTCAGTCATTAAAATGACATGGTGGCTACACATATTTTGATACAAAATATTAAAATCACATAAACACATGTATTATTTTAGGATATGGTTTACAAATACATATATATATATTTGGGATAGTTATGCACAACTCCTGGCATCCTTCTACAAAGTTTTTGCTTGAGGGAAAGTGCCACAGTGCTAACTTCCAGATCCTAACTGAAGAAACACCTCACCAAAAGTAACACAAGTATGAAATTAAGTTTGAGGTGTGCTACAGTACTGTAAGCTCCCTGCTGAGAGGATCTGACAAAACTGCAGCCAAAGTGTTACCAGTGAAAATTTCAAGTGAAAATTCAATGGGATTTGGACATCCAGGTCATCAAGCATCCTCTGGAATATTTCACCCTTTTTATTGATCATTCCTTAAATCAGATGCAAACCTAGCTTCATGAAGAAACAGAAGTGTGACTGCCCATGTGCTTGGGAAGGGGGAGAGAAAGGAAAAGGCACTAAGCTGAAAGCCAAAATAACATTTAATATTACAATTACTTTATTGCTTCCACTCCACTTGATTTTTTGGGCTAGCAACCAAGTCAGAAGGATTTACATTATCAGAAGACCTGGCCCTCATTTTTCTTCTGAATTGTCTCTATTGGCTGCACGTCAAAATAAATATGTTTTGGGCATTTGACAGGGCAAAGAGCCAAGACTGCAGGTTCATGGAATTCTTTTTTTTTTGTTTGTGATTTGTTTGTTAGTTTTCTTAAGCTTCTTTTGGAAAGGTTTAGTGGTATTTATCTACTGCAAGCAAGTGGGCAGGGCTTACAAGAGAAGCTTTGTTCAGCAGGCTTTTGTGTCAGGGAGGCTTGCTGCCTTATTTGAGTACCTCTCCTTTGTGTAAGGGATTTGTTATTTGTTTGTTGTCAAGATGCCTCTGGGCATTAGCCCCCACTTGTTATAAAGAGATTATTTTTCTATTATTTTTCACGCTGTTCCCCTTCAGCAGCTTCAGCTGCTGTAATACTCGAGGATGTTCCAACAGGCAGACGGATATTGCAGGGACACTGAAAGAATTTAACGTTGTGCCTTCAGATTTTCTTTCCTGACATAATTTTCCTTTGAAGTGGCTCCTCAGTCCCCAGACACTGACTCCCCTTTCCTTGCCCTCTCCTAATTCCTGCTTGATCTCTACTTTAATACAATTTTTTAAGTGCTGAAGCTTTACTTGTGTCCACATGGCCCCATACTACTGTTACCAGACCCTGCAAAATAAAGAAGGATCAAGAAGCCTGCCCCTTCTGGCAAGGTTGATCCTGGAAAATGAAAAGCCTCTTGGCATTTTGATGGAAGTCATAAGGACTTCATTTTCTCCAGAACAGCTAATTTTCTTCTTGACCCACTTACCTGGGAACTGACCCAGTTTCAGCACCCAAGTCCAATTCCTGTGTTGGATCACACAGCCCTTCACAAAACCCAGAGTGTCTGGTCTTTAAAATGGGAAAGAGAGGTCACTCTGAACAGGAGGCTTAATTTGGAAATAAAACCCCAAGTCAGCAACATGGGAGATGCCATTAGGGTAATCTCAAGGCAAGAATATGAGGAAGAACAGGCAGACAGAGGAAAAATTAGTATTACAAGGTCCTATTTCACATCTCAGCGGGCACAAGGTCTGAACTTGACAGATTTGTCCTCTGAGCAGGCGAAGGAGCGAATCCCATGCACGAAGCATGAGTTCCAATGGCATAAGGCATTTCCAAGCTGTCAAAAAAACCCAGCACTAAATCCAAGCTGTTCTGATTCACTGGTACATGACTATAGAAATAGCAAGTCTGGCACCTTTCAGCTTTCTTCAGGATTGCAGCTCTAAAAGGACGATGTCTGGAAAAACATCAACAGCTTTCAGCTTGCTAAGGCAGAAATATTTCACACAAGGCTTTTTAACACATTTGCGAAATAAATAAAATTTAAGTGCTACATGCCTCTGGATCCAGTACAGCTTCTTGGTTTATACCCTGAACTGGTGTGGACTGGCATCTCATTACCAATTTCAACCACGCTCATCTGTCAGCTGAGAATTGGACATAACCCCTTTATCACTGGCCATAACCAAGTTTTAGGACACATCTCAGAAGTTAAGGAAAATGCAATATCAGCAGGTTTACACAGGGCAGATAAATAAAAGCCTAAAGGAAGTGATGGGTAATAACTTGCACGAAGGGGTAGCTGAGGTACATGAAAAAGAAACATTAGATTGCTTCACAAAAATCAGACAGTAACACTGTTCAAAAAAAAAAAGTTATCTGGAGATATTGCACTAAATCTGGTGATGAATGTGCTGATAACTCAATACTTAGCTTTGTGTCACCACTGTAAATCAGAGGCAATTTGTCAAAAGTCTGAATGTTGTTATTTCTTAGTCCATCTTCAGCTGAGGTTTCTCAGCTCTAATGGCAAGAACAAAATTTATAGTCCAGAACTTCGAGTTGATTCTCATGCTAGATGGAAGCTTGTCTCCAGAGGTTAGGCTAACATATTTCTTACTCTCACAGATGCTTGAAAGTTTTAAAGCAAGTCTGAGATTGCCAAAAAGGAGAGTACGATATAGCCTAGGACTTGGAGGAGGGATAAGAATCAAATTTTAAACACTTTGTTTTTAAATCTTTGTCATGCAAATTCAACCTTCTGGAAAGGTTCTCTTGTTCTTCACCACCAGACCAATATTTTAGAGTCCTCAGATATTCTTTTTCATGTCTCATATATAGATTTATCCACAAACAACAGTCACTGAGCACACGTCTCTTCCACCAGCCCAACATGTGGCCCTAGCACAACAGAAAATCCACTCAAGGGCTCAGTGGTGCAGGGCACAATGTAAAACTTTTCCTTTTGATCCGGATACTTTAGGACTTCTCAACACAAAGATAATTAAGAGTGGTTAATTAATAGATATCAAAGTGAATGTATGCAATTAAACAAACGTAGTGGACTACTATGAAAGCTGTAATTGAGGTGGAAATCCCTTTTCATGGCAGATCTGGGTTAGCAGTCTTAGGCAACTTTGCACACAGATGTTCCCTTCACACTTTGAATTGATTCACTCTTCCTGAATCAAATCAGCAAGACATTAGTTTCTTTGACATCTTCACTGAAAGGATGTGTCAAATTCTGAAAACACTTTGAAATTTGTCACAGACATGTAAGTGAGAGAAGTGATTTAGTCTTCAGTGTTGACATGAATAAGTAGTTTAGTGCCACCCTTTTGAAACACTGAAGTGAAACACTGAACAGTGAAAGGCATTTATGTTGGCTGGAGGAGCAATCCAAAGCAATCTAAAACTGGAGTTGGTAAACACAGAGACAACAGGCAAGAAGGAAAACAACCTCACTGAGGATGCTTGGAACAAAGGCATAGAAAAGCCTTTCACACTTTGACAACCTACTGCACCCCGTACAGCATTTTCTTTTTAAAATAAAATTAAACCCCCATGACTGTGCAAACACAACTCAGCACTGACCATGGCTGCCCAGGTGTCCTGACAGTGGCTCACACACCTGACCAGACCAACTAGGCTGGAGCTGCTGTCCACAGAACCTGCTTACAAGAAGTGTGTAATGTGTCACTGAAAACTTGACCTGCAAAGCAAGGTAACATCAGGCTCTGATTTCGATCTCATCATTGAAACTGAGGATGTGGATCTATTTAATAGGCTCATCAGCTGTACAACCATCTTCTCCCATTTGCACACGACAAGGAAGCATAAGACACTCATGATAACCAGCTCTGCTCACATATCTGAATCACTCAATTAGCTTTTTCCCCTTTGTGAAAGAAGAACAGTGCAGATGACACAGCACACGCTGAGAAAATCCATCTAATGACTTTATGGATATCTCACACTGGAAGAACTGGCAGATTGAGCCCAAGGTTTATATTACAGGCTGACATCGACACTTCAAGCAGCCTTTTCCAACTCACCCCTTGCCTTTCTAACCCTCTTTGAACAGACTCATTTACAGCAACGAAGGCTGCCACTGTGTGGTCAGTTTTTTTAGTATTCAGGTAAACACAATACACTTTTTGTTCTTTATTCCCTCGCCTCAAAGGAGAAATTGAAAAGCAAGTTGGTTCATCTTGTTGTAGTGATGACCTGGATGCAAGAAAAAAATTCAGGCTTAACATGTGTTTCTCCAATCCCACAACCTTTGAATGAACAAACCCTAATGATGTGCATAGAAGCAAAGATGAAATAGAGACACTGGTAGATGTGAATAAAGCAGAGAAGAGAGGACTGAAAAAAACCCTGATTCTTTTTTCTTCTATATCATAGTGATTATTGAAGTGCACTTTTCAATAGAGAAAAACCAAATTACAGAATGAATCAATGTTTCAAATCTGTCCCATTTCAGAAGAGAAAAACAAATGCATATTTTAAATTACATTAATAACGTGTTCTTTCTTCTCATCAAGTTGATTTGCACAGTACTAAATACCTAATTAAAGTGCAGCCACTGAATGGTTTCTCTGGAGGACTGGGAATCAGGCAGGACAGGAGGGCAGAACTGTCTCAAACAGCTACAGCACCACAGCTTTGCATCTGGCCTTAATCCCAAGCAGCTTTAACAGTGCAAATCACTGAGATATTCTGTCCATGCAGGGCACAGCTAAAATCTGCCCCTCCGTGATAATTTCTCTTCTGGTCTAAGCCCACAAGGCCAACAGACAGAGTGCAATAAACAAATGTTAATGTGGCTCATTCTTGCCAGTTAACTAATAGTTCTTCTCAGAAACCATTTAGTAAATTATTTGGATGATGCATAGTGCTTTGAAAGCGTTTTGCAGTTACTAATAACACCATTCTCCCTTCCTATTCCACAGCTGGTTTTATTAATAGAATCTTTTCATGGATGAGAGCTGATCTGCAAGAATATTCACTGAAAGAACATCCAGAAATGTTACATATAGGTTGTTCTGAATCCCTAACCTCGAGCTAGCACAGCTGTTTTAGGAAGCCATCAGTGTGCTGGCTGAAGCTGAGGAGAAGGATTGCTTTCAGGAACTCAGAGCCTGACGTTCCTGTGTGAGAAGCTGCTTGCTGTGACTTTTCTAACTTTCCATAAGATACCAGAGTTCCTAACAAGGAAAAATTCACCTGCTCCATCTCTTATTGAACTCTACCAAGTCTAATGGGCTCTACTGATTCATTTTCACTTAATTGGCTCTAAGATGCTACCTCATTATTAGTTCAGCTGCAGGCATTCACACCATCTCGGAAAGGTAAATTGGCCCCAAAACCAGGGAATTACTCCTTTAATTAGGTTGGATTGATCAGAAAGGCTACAAAGATCACCTGCATTAACTACAAATCAGCACATGTACCCTGCCTAGAGTCAGGGAGTGACAAATGACCACAGAGGCCTTTGTCTTGTGGCACCCAGTAGTGCGAGCCCAAGCTACGGGATGTTCCAGTAAGGCCATCCATCCAAGGGGCCACAGACTGCAATCAGGCTTTGCTGAAATTTGTTATTGTAATGAACTGAACCTTCTCAAAGTAGCAGATGCCAGGAGGGAAGGATGTTATATGGATTTCCAATACCAGCCAAACAGCCTCAATCTTGGAGCCAAAATTCTGTCACTCTGATGCTCCGTGGAGTGTCTTGTTTATGGACTTTCATTACTTACTCGGCTTTGTAAACCTCTCATTCCAGAGCTCCCCGTGGTATCAGCAGCTTATCATCACTTGCCATCAGCTGCTGCATATTATGTACATTAGTAAAGTTCCCCACAGAAACACAGAATAATAGAAGCAGTTTGGTTTATTTTCCCCAGCAAGAAGAAAAATAAAATCAAGATTCCTGCAGAAACAAGCTCCCGAATATATAAAAATTAATAACAAGGCAGTAAATGTTTCTGTGCCAAACGAGAGAGTGGGCAATGAAAAGCTCTTCATTATGTTGGTGCCTGGCTAACCTAATACACATTCTGGGAGGGATTTTAAAAATTGCTTAGTGCTCCTGTAAGTGTCCTTTTCCAATGACATCTGTTTCACAGTTGCTCAGGTGATCTTGAGGATTCTCCCTTTTTAGCACCCAACCTCTGCCATCAGACAGCTCTCAGTAAGAGCTGAAACACATAGTGGGGCATGCAGAAGATGCTGCTGTTTGGATGATGCCAAAATGTATTTTAAGAAGATTCCCATTGCTTTATTAATTTCAAGTTCCATTGAAAAACAGTCCTTAGTTACAATACAGATACCCCTGCTTGCAAAACTCATAAAGCAATCTTGGTTGTATGCAAAACATCTGTACTCTGTGTGCTGTTATGGCTATAAATCTGTATTATGCTCCTCTGCACACCAGTATTTATCTTTGTTGTTTAGTGCACCTCTGCACACTGGAGAATTCATTAGGAAAACGAGACAGTCATGCAGTGTGGCTATAAATTAGTGTGCTGCTGCCTAAAAAAATGCTATTGATTCTGCATGGCACTCCCAGATTTGCATGTTTGCCAGTTAGCTTAACCATAATACCATCAAGTATATCCAAAAATATCCTCAAGAGTTGAGCCTGCAGCCCAGCTTAAGGTACATTTTTGGCAGAATGTGAAGCCTTCATAGAATGCCAGTGAGGAAAAACGCCCCCAAACCAATCAACTAAGTCGCTTAGATTTGACCAAGCATGAAAAAAGAAATAAAAGGGGAAAAAAAAGGACACTGCTACACCCTGTCAAAGGAAGGAAGCCCCTGCAGGACTGCTGGAAAAGTGTCAACCAGGAGATGGAAGACAGGGAAATACGAGGAGGAACAGCTACTTGCAAGCCTTGGTTCGTGCTATCCAAGGGCTGCAGATGCCTTGGCACTTCCACCTGTGACAGGGACACCCCATCTGTCGTCACTCGGCTACAAAAGCTGCGAGTTGGCCCTGACTCGTTGGCAATCAATTATTGCAGGAGAGCAAATTGATCACATATCATGATTAGCCAGATAATTTGCTCCATATTTCCATTAACGAGCCCAATGGGCATGATTAATTGCCGCAGGGGGTAGAATTTCAGCATGGCTAGTGGGGAACTTGCTTTGTAATACTGTGAATCCCATTACTGCTAATGGAAATTTAACAGCCAAATCCCCTGTGGATCACTAGGAAAAAATTACCCCTTAAGGTTAAGGGGGATTTCATTAATAGTATTCCAGGATGCTCTGATTTAAAAGTACTGTAAGCCTTCAGTGTCACACAGAAGTATGCATCCCACTGTTTTTTGCATATCCCTCGTTATTATATCTATCACTTTACCCTTCTCAAATGGAATTTCAAAACACAGCTCAGCCTATTGAAATGTAAGGCACATTAAGGGTAACTTTTCGAAAAGTTATTCAAGGAGATTTATCTGGTAAATTCCTATTAATATTAATGGCATTGCCCAGCCACATTGCTAGACACTACTCTGAAAATGAACCCCAACAGCAATTTATCAGGTTCTTTGGTTCTTGATGCCTACATACAGCAGAATGTACACCACATTCCAGCTCAGATTTGGGCTGGAAATCCAGATACCACATTGTCACAGCTAATGACACCTAGTGCTTCATCTTGCACTAGCCTGAGATGCAGACAGAGTCTTTTAAATGACTGTCTGGAGCCAACACATGGATGTCACTTGACCCTAGCTAAAGAATATGTAGAAAGGTGCTAAGCTGTCACTCTAGAATGCCTTACTGACTGTCAATCACTAAGGAACATTGGTGACAGAGCACTCCTGTCGTTGGGCAGTCAAGTTGATAGAGAGTTAAGTTCCTCTGAAACACAAGGCTTATGTTCTCCAGAAGCCAAGGCCCATTCAGATGGACACCCAAAAGTCACCTCCTAAATACACGTGAAACAAAAGGATAGCTGCAAACATTAGCCAGTGTGTCTCAGACTGGTGACACCAATCCTTTAGAGTAGATCTGGCCACTTGAATGTCAGCAGTATTGCAGTGTGTGCATGGGCTCACTCATTCAACCTCCACAACGACCATTCAGTGAAAATCTCTTTGTTAGGGTGTTCAAACCACGTGGCATTGAACATCCACAGGACCTGGTTCCTAAGACACCCTCCTGCAACATTTTACCGATGCCAACCAGTAGAAATTCACAGGTGCTTGCTTAAAAAAAAAAATATCAACAGTACTTTGATGTTTTGGTTCAAAGTGAGAGAAAAGAATGACTGGATCAAGACCCCTAAGCTGGCACAGTTAGTGTCAGCCACAGCTTGATGCCACCACAGCCAAGTTGTCAGAAAAACCCCTGAGTTTGGGGATACTCATGCACATAAGCTGAAACATCCAAATTAATCAACCAAATCAACCTGCCTATGATATAAGCAGTTATTAGCATTAAAACCACCCCTAATACAATTTGGCTGCAGTGGATATGAAGAGGCATGCACCTAGCCCAAATACCCAGGATTTAATGATACAAGGCACTGTAAGAATTTAAAATTTGTTTTCTGTTCCACTTCTACACCCCACAATTGTTTTTGTACTAAAACCATGTCCATATTATGCAATCTGCTCCTTGTGCATGTGGGGCCTCAAGGTCTGTTTTCATCAAGTGGGAGAAAGGCAGCATTGGATTCTCATTAGCATGAGATAATTCCGAGCTACTTTGTCCAACTACCTGAAGGGAACAAATGGATGAAAAGAAAGAAGGCAGCATCAAAACCAAGCAGCCACACAGAGAAAGAGAGACCAAAGGAATAGAAGAAGCAATCAGGCAAAAGATAACAGAGGTATAAGGGATATACAGCAGACAAACCTCAGAACAGGATTAGTTCTCGAGACTTGGAGGGTTTCAGAGACTTCTCCCTGTGCATCTGAGTCTGGCCTTCCTTTGACTCATTAATCAGATTCTATTTACCTCCACTTCTGTGTTCATTTACGGGGTCACTATTTCACATTTTTCTTTCAAACGCATAACACCTCTAGAACTCTTTACTCCACCATCTTTCTACAGTCAGAGGGGATGACAAAAAAAAGCTCTACAATCAACACAGGTTAATTTCCCTACAAAACATAAACCTCTTCTACTTTTCCCCTGAATTAATTTCTGTTCAAATGAAAACATTTCCTTTAAATTTTCATTTCATGTCACAGGACACCTGGTTAGTTGTTCTTGCAACTAAAAAGGCATCTATATTTTTCTACCCCGAACAGTAGGTTTTCCCCTTCTCATCTAGTTTAGGCTTCTCCTATTAGGCAAGAAACTCCTCAAACCTCTAATGCTTCTCTTACTTTGAACATCCATTGTGAAAGACATTTATGAGCTTTCCTGGGAGTTGCTAAGGTACTTAAGAGGTCTGGTGTCCACAGCAGCACTGAGCTCATAAGTCACTGGCACAGCTAGAGGAGAATGTAGAACATTAAGGCCTGGTGGATCTGAGCCAGGAAAAGAGGAGGGAGGGATAGGAGAGTGATGAAATAGAATGAGATACGTTGGCAAGAGCCGGAGACAGAAGGTGGAGAAAAAGTCTAAAGACTTGCCAGAAAGAAAGGATTTAAGACAGGAAGAAAAGCTGAAGCAAGGTGGGAAAATTGTATGAATTTTCAACACCCCCCTCGCACAGCTCAAGATGATTCGGTCGTGGCCATTTGTCTCACACACTTTAGTGGCTCATCTCCACTATCCCCACAAAACACTGCCGTGGTTGCCAGCTACATGTGTGGATTGCAGAAGATATCCAAACCACCAAGACTTCCCTGGAGAGGATTTCATGAGTGCTGCTTGCATACCACACCTGCCTGCCAGGGCTGACAACTGAGCAAAGTCAAACACGTACCTCCCTCTGCATCTCGTTTTCATGGCTCTCAAGCTGGGGCCTGACACACAACCAGCATGGTTACATTTACACCTTCCTTAGCCCTGCTCTGCTTCTGTATGTTGAATCACTACCAGGCAGAAGTGACAGCAGATCCGTGTTTACCCCAGAGACTGTTGTGAAAGCACCTAGAGATAAATAGGGACGTGGCTGACAGTCAGCCCTTCACATCCAGACTCTAGAAAAAAACATCAGTGCCCCATGAGGTATGCAGGATGACAAAGTTTTGTGTAAAGATCAAAAAAACCCATCTTAATAAGTGTGAGAATTTGCTGTATTTTCATGTAGAAACTGCCTTTGATATTTGACATGACAGGAAATGTTGCTCCAGTAAGACGGACAACAGGGCTATGCTTAATTACAACAGGCAGAGGGAATGGAAAGGGAGAGAAAGTAACTTACAGCACATTGGCACATCAGTGCATCTTCCTGAGGAGATACTGAATAGGGATTAATGAGGAAAGAGAAAAATGAACCACATTTCCCTCAGCAATTATTTTTGCTGTGCTTCCAGCTGGAGACAGCCATGAGTAACCTGTACGAACGAGAGTACCTACAATGCTACTGAGCAGAGTGACACAAGCCTGGGTCTGAATGCAGCTTTCCAAACTCACTTCTGCTGCAGCCCAGAGAACACCTCAGCACAGCTCCAGAAGCAAAACACATTGACCCTCAAGTTAAAAAAATGTCCTAGGGAGGAGGTGGGAAGGAGGAGGCAAGGCAAAGTTAAAGGACTGATTCCGTTTATACCAGGTCTGGCTTAACACTGAGGGTGCTCACTGCAGAGCACTCAGGGCTTGGCTCCATGATCTGTTATCCACAACTCCATCCCCTCCAGGGACGGGCCAGGTTCATTTCAAGCAGCTGGTACTACCACAGGTAGTTTCCAAACTGACTCTACCAAGACTCCACCTCTTCTCTCAGGAGGTGCCTGGCAAAGCTTGGTTTGACACAGAATCACAGCCGTGCCCCATTCTGCCCTGCCCCCAGATCAGAAATAGAACAGATATTGTGAGTGGAAACAGGGAAGCACTTTTGTAGGCATGCAAAAAATATCCTTAATAATCTCTGCAGCCTTTTTGACTGAAGATCATTCGACTCTTATGAGCAAATCCCTCCACATTTCATTTGGCACGAGTTCAAGAAGCCCCAGTTCGAGCAATACTAACGCTTCTCTCTTATCTATTTACTTCAACAGCTCTTTTTTCTGTGGTTCCTAAGTCTGGCACAATACTTTCCTGGCCCTCAAAATATAATCTTCATTCTCCTCCCTATTGCTTTGTAAACATTTTTTTTCTCTAATACCAGTAATCAGAAAAGCACACATTTTAAGGCTTGGAGACACCTGCCTGCATTGGCTAATCTTCCCAGAGCTCCTCTATGATTCTCAAAATCCTTCTTGCTAGGCAATTTGCTTCTTACCACTCAGTACCGTGGCTGACCCTCCTTTCTGTCATACACCCCATTTTCTCATCACTGTTCTTAACACCCTCCCTAGCATGGTCTGTGCAGGATATCATCCATATGGCGAAGATCTTGTAATAGGAAAAGCCCTTTCTCTTTCCCAGCCTTTTCTGTCTTGATCCCTGCCTACCCTACCTTATTTTTACATTAAAAAAGGCATTTCTATACAAGTAAAACTCCTTTTTAGTAACTCCTTCCATTCTAACACTACACATGTGTTGAAGATGTATCAGTTCATCACAGAACCCAAACATTTTGGCATAGAACCAACAGATTTGTAATAGTCTCTTTTAAATTATACATATGCTATTGATTATGTATATTAAAGGAAAAATTTATGTGCAAAACTGGTGGCTGTATATTTATAGTTAAGACAATGGAGTTACGCAGAACATTCACAATGAAAATTTAAAATCCACTGAATTCAGACTCTGTTCTGCTTTCATTTTGTAAAATCGACTGAGGCAAACCCAAAGTTTCTCTCTTTAATTCTTTCACTACAAAATAGAGCACATCCATACCTTTCTGCTTTTGGAGAGAAAAATGCTTCTGCATTTGAAATTGTGCATTTCAGATTAACTGTACTATGAAGCTCAGTGTCTCGGCATAAATCCAAGTATTTCACAGAAGCCCTTGTGAGGAGGAATGGCCCAAAATGAGCACTAGTCCATGATCTCTACTTACATATAAATATGTGTACCCAGACTTATATACACAAACATGCAGATGAGTTATCAAGATGGGGAGACAGAATGTGTGCATGATGCTGCAGAAAGAGGGCATGCTTAATTAAAGGATATCAGTAAAAGAACAAGTCTAAATGTCTGTGACAAAAAGTCTGGCTTTGTGATGTGTCTGATGTTGGAGAGGATTACAATATTTGATGGTAGATTTAACAAAACTGAAAGTTCTTGGATGGAGATACACGAAATTTGATCAAAAAACCCCACCCTACCCTCAAATTCTTGTCACATGCTCATTTAGCAATCAATAAAAGAGAAAAAATGCTTAGTAAAAATAAAATTAACTAGTGATTGACATTGCTAATATTTATGCATAATAGGGAAATTTAGCATCGCAGTTATGTTTTACAGGGAACCATGTACTCTATTTCATGTGAGTTTCTCTGAATACCAGCATTGGTTTCTAAGTAAAAAGATCCTGCAAAGCCAAGATCTGATATGCAAAAGTCAGTTGTGGCTTTACACTGTTCAGCACAGTATGACAACATATCAAGAGCCGCTTCCAATGCCTTCTACTTCTGTTTTACTGTAGTTAGAGACCTGCTTGCTGTTTGTCCCCTCTCGTGACCCAGAAGGCCTGAGCCCAGGCCATTTTAACACCCCTGGAAGGGTGAGGAGGGCAGTGGGCACAGCAACCCAAACTCCTTCTGACAAAGGAAATCAGTGTGACCGGCGGAGACGTGCCCTGGCTTGGCACAGAATCTCAAATGAACAAAAGGCCTCCTCCTGCCTGGAGATCACCCCCTGAGCACTGTATCAAAGCTCACCTCATTTAATGCAAGCATCTGCAGAGGGTATTTTCCCCTCCAGGCCTTCCACGTCCTTCTCTAACATTTACTGTTTGAGATCAGTAGTCTATACAATTTATCGCACCTGTCAAGGCTAATTTATTCATGCGATCTGGCAGTAATCAAAAAGACTGAGATCGATGTGCCAGCAAACCCTGACATTTATTCATATTTTTAAGTCCCATTTGACCTTGAACTGCAGCTAACTGGAGCTGAACTGTCAGCAGCTCTCTGAGGCTCACGGGGTCTGGCAGATCGGCGCCTCTCGGCTAAAGGCACGACGTCAGGGCAGCAGACGCTCGGGCCAGCAGCAGGAAAGGCTGAGCCACAGACAGAGGGGTAGGGAACACAGCACCACTCACAGCTCCATGGTCACAGACCCACCAGCCAGCCCGGCACACGCACCAGTGCGCCTTGAGACTGCACAGTCCTGCAGTGCAAGCGTCCAGCAGCCAATGGATTTCTTGACGAGGGGTCAGAAGGGTGAGGGAAGGGAGTGAGGAAGGAATATGCCACGTGTGTGCACAAGCAGGACACCCCACGCTGTCCCCAGCAGACTGCTGCCAGACTGGCCCCAAGGGCTGTCCTTGGCAAGTGGAGGGGAGGCAGAGACAGAAAATGACACCACCTGCCCTCCCCGGGGGAACAGGGACAGCAGCGGTGACCTGGACACAGAAGATATGTCAGAAACTCTGCAGCCCACCAGGAACCTGCCAGCACAACGTGGCAACATCAGCTGGAAACAGGAATAGAAAAGACAGACCTCGAGAGGATTGCTTTGAATGTGCTCTCGCACTCCTACTCTGACCCAGGATTCAGGACTCACTCATTCCTTCTGAAGTCCATCACCCTTGTCCTTTCTGCACTCAATCAGGCCCTAAAGGAGCACAGGAATTTCCAGGGCAGTTCTTACAATGTATGCACATGCTGTAACCTCCAGGAATCATTTCAGGTTTTGAATTCAGACCAATTAGTAGAGAAATACAATAAAGTTTATTTAAAATAGTTTCAGCCTAGCTCTGCCATCAAATGACTTTCAAACTTCCCATGAGGACATCTTTGGAGCCTTCTGCCTCAGTTTCCCCTCGGTTTAATGAAACCAAACTCATTTACCTGCTTCCTCAGAGCATGCCAGGAATTACAGACAGGACATGCTCTGAGGTTATTGAATCATTTGTTTTTCTTCTGATAGGAAGATATCTGTGCAAATGACATTCTCTCAGAGACATAGAGGAAATCTAAGTGGCATTTTAGATGGAAATATGCAGCTACAGTTTTACCAAAACACACGAATAGACTATTTTATCACAGTCAAAACACTTGACTATGTGATACGCAGTTGCACCCAAAACAGATTTTGCAAATGTATTTTGTTGCTTCTCTGGGTTCTCCTTGGCTGCGTTTCTCATGCTATAAATTCTGTATGTCATATTAAATACGATTTTTCAGTGCAATCTGCTTTTTCTAAGCCTAGAATACAAATAGAAATGACAGTTGTGTCATTTTGTGTTTGTTTTTCCTCTCTTTTAAATAGCTAACACCTTTCCATTATGTTGAAAGAAAGCTACCAATGGAAAGCAATTGGCATCTTGACCAATACTTTTGTGCACATTAAATACACGTCTAACGCTGCCATGAAATCTAATCTGATGTTCAGGGCAGAGAAACAATGACACATGAGGATGCAGAGGGAATTTGTGTGTATCTAGACTGGCTGCAGCATGCAAGCAGTGAAAATACACGTGGAACTGTGTTACAATAAATGTGCTAATAAAGCTTTTCAGCCAACCTGCTTCGCTATTTTTCCTATGTGGAAAACAAAATTCAAGAGTATCTTGACATTTTGTGGCTATTAGTGTTTTAATGAAGTTTTTTTTTCTGTCTGTGCTTAGCCAGATAGGGATCTGGATCCCTGTTCCATGCCCTGCTCTGGGCTCCTCTAGGAGGAGGTGCCAGGCCTCACTCCTCAGGGAGCTCTTTGGGGGAAAAGAACCAACTGCACCTCTCACTGCTGGCTAATGTGCTGCTGCCTTCTGCAGAAAATGCTCTTTCAAGCACACTGTTAAGCTGCCTTTTTTTTCCCATGTGTTACACACAATGCAGATAATGATAAATTTGGCACCAAGGAGTGGACCTTTATCCAACAACACAGCTACATGCATTATTCCTTCCCTGCTCCTGTTCCTCAGCTCAGAGGTACCTGTCACACAGGCCAGCTCAACATGCTTTGCCTTAATCAGGTGACACTAGTACAAGGATAATTATTAGTCAGAGATTTCCTTAGCACACCAGAAACGGTACAGCAAAAAAATGTCATATCACCTCCCACAGTCCTCCAGGCAGAATTAAAACAAAGCCAAGCAAACTTAAGCCCAACTCTTAACCCTCCAAACCTACAACTCTCAAAGATCAGCTCTGTTACCCTCATGCTCCCATGACAAAAACATTTCCACTTGCCAGTGGTGACAACTCAATGTTTAACATCCTAAATAATTGTGACCTCAACACGCCTGCAAGGGCAACACCTCAGTTGTGCATTTAAACATCTACAACCCCACCTCCAGACCCTGCACTCAAGCCTGGAGGAGCCTATAAATCTGACAGCTCAGTCCTAAGGCTGAAAAGCACCTTCTCAAATGAGGTCATTTACCTGGAGGTACCTGGGAAAACCAACACAACCACACACAGCAGCCCTGGTCACTGCCAGGGGAAAGCAGTTTGGCCTGTGACCCTCACATCCACCAGCTGCTCCTCCAGAACTTACCCAGGCTACTGGTCTGGGTTGGGCAACCACCACACAGGACACTGCTCCAAGCCAAACCTTTGCTCCAACTGCAAGAACCCAGACTGTAAAGGGCTCCTCCCATCTTAAGAGCCCTTTATATTTCCTGATTAAACCTCTCATCCCCAGAAAAACGAGAACCAACTGGGGAGCTACTCAAAAAGTCAATTAGGAAACAGGCATCCCCTGCTCTGGAAACAGCTGGTATCCTGGATCACTTTCACATCTTGCTTTTTGAGTGGGAAAAGGATGCTTTCCACAGAACTGATTTTTCATCTCTTTTAAGAGTTCTGAGAGGGATTCGAAACGGTTCCAGAAACACTCACAGCAATCTTTTGCCAGGTGTGCTGGGACCAAGCTAAAGACTGACAGCTGGGTGCCTCTGGGTACAAAATAGCCCAAGCCAGGCTTTCAGTAATCAGCATCAAAATTTAGAGTTCTACAGACCATTTGGAGTTCTGGATGAGCTGTTATTTTGCAACACAAAATATGTTGTATCAGAAAGTTGCTGACCACCTCTAGCTCATCTCTAGTGTTTGGTTCAGCCTCATCATTAGGCAAGTGAAACCTATTTCAATCTCAACACAATTAACACACTCCTCTTCATTTTCCTCCTCTCTCTCATTCAGTTCACACTTGCCTTTGAAGAGGATCCTGTGTTAGATTCAGATCAAACCTTCAGGAAAGTGGCTGAGAAGAAAGTGGCAAAGACTAAGGAAGCATTTTCTTTCCTCAGTTCTTTCGCTGTTGATCTCTTTCAGAAATTTCCAGCCTTGTGCTTTGATAATGTCCTGGTACATGAAAGAGTTTGTAACATAAAATGTTACACTCGATGGAGCATGATGTGATATTGGAGCCAAATGGCCAGATGCTCATTTCTGAGCTGTTTCCAATGCTCCCACTTTAGAGAGTGTTTTTGAGGGTACTCACAAGCTCTAGTCCTGTAGTGCACTGGCAATTTCATGCTAGAGCACCACAGTGCTGTATTCTGATGAAACCATTGTTTTCCATGCTAGGTTAAAGTTATCCTCAATTTAATAAAAAGAAAAATAATGAAGAAAATAAGAAAGAAAAGAAAAAAGGACAGTGTGGTTCAAAGAAATTGCAGACAGGTAAGGAGTTGGATTCTGTCCCCCAAAACCAGGATCATACATCCTATTAAAAGTACAATTAAGACTATATTAATGATCTGGTCAGAGAAAAACCCAAGTATTCCTAACTTCACCAGAACAGGCCCAGGGCCACATTTCAGCTGTTTGGCTTTGCTTTACACTGTTTGCACCTCCTGCTCTTTCATTTGGGGGAAGACCCTTTATAGAGGAAACTCCCTGGTTTGAAACGTGGCTGAGGTCAGACATTTGAACCCTGTCCCCAGTGCTGGTTATCCCTGGAATCAGCCTGTCCTCATCTGCTTTCCCACAATTTTCCTGTTTGCTGGCAGCAGTGGATCTGTTTCGGGGTGGGGATCTGACCTCAGAGCTGGGATCAGAGTCCCTGGGACTGCTGGCAGCTCCCTCCCAGTTGTTAACGCAGTTATTGCTCCCTGCAGCACATTGGGACTGGCCCTTGGGGAACCACCAGTGGTGACTCCAGGTGGCTTTGGACAGTCCAGGGTTCAGCAGCCTGGGATTTAATGCCTGCATGAGCTCCTTCACTTGCCAGGAAGCCTGTCTCCTTTTCCAGACAGAATGCACTACTGCTGTACACAAATGTCAAGCCTGATCTCGTCCTGCCTGAATCTGGGCAACTCCAGTGGAATCAGAAGATGCTGAACACTTGGATGTGCTGAGGACCTGGCTCATCACTTATGCACACATCACCACAGGACCAACTGCTCCAATCCCTGCTCTGAAGAGGGAAGGGAGCTGCGAATTAATGTGATCCAGGCACCATGAATTCAATCCTTTCATGATTTCTTAACGCTTGGCTTTACAAGCCTGGCATTCTTTTACCTTAGGAAATACCTACAAAGCAGCTAAATTAAACTGGAGATGGAAAAAGGGGACACCTTCACTTATACACTTTATCTGGAGGGTGAGACCTGGGAGATTCGTCACGGAGATCTTTACAACCTAAGCAGTGGGGCAACTTCCAATAACAGCAGATTACATCACCTGCCAGGATTTTGCTTAGGCAGTGTAGAACTGCTCAGAAACATTTTAATAGCATTTAACTTTATGCTGAAAATGCTGATTTATTGCACTCCAGTGTGAATAGGCATGTCTAAGGACAGAGCACACTACATTTTCAGATGTCAGCAATTGTGGGGTTTTGTTAACATCATTTAAGTGATTAAAAGTCTTCAAACTAAAAGGCTTTAAGACTTTCGATTCAAAAATGAATAAATTTATACTAAAAATTACAGCTTGGGAAAGGTCAAAATAAAATTGAAGTATTTTCAGATTCACCAAAATAAGACACTTTGATTAACCTCTGTTTTTGTGTAATGTTCATTTGTATTTTACCACAGCATGTGTGAAAAAATGCTGAAATTTGGAGTAACTCACCAGAACTGGGTTTCTATTTAGCTCTAAGACTAGGGACCTGGCCTCATGAATCACAAAGAGCAAAAAGCATTTTCCAGAATTCAGAATTAAAGTTTGCTATACATAAACCTTCTGACATTTTTATTACAGCATACCAGTCTGGAATCTGCATTTAAAACACTGACTGCTCAAAGGAATCTAAATCTCTTTAGCTAAAGGTAATAAAATGAGGTCAAAAATTCACTACTCAACAATCTACCATTAGCATTTCTGCTCAGAAAAAATGTAGTTCATCTATTTTTAAAGAAAGTAAAGCCAGGGCATATAACATAAGTTTGGAAAGTATAATGATTTGCTTGTGTATGGAAGTCCATTAGGTAAGGAGCTTCATTTCCTCCTAAAGAGATTTCGGTGCATCTGCAGTATGATTTTTCTTACAGTACACACAGTACTTGTGTGAGCCAGGGTGGGACTGCATTTCTGCTCACACAACCCATGGTTCCAGCTTGGCAGCCCGGCCTCCATCACCAATGAAATCACAACAGCAGGGAGCACACGGGGTCTGAGCTGGATCCTGGTTTGGGTCAGCTCTTTTCAACCCTGATGAGCTGTGTGTTCCCAGGGACATCCCACTGACAGCGGCCACAAAACTGGCCAAAGTTACCTGGGACACACCTGCTGATGCTGACACAGTGCTGTTGAGAACAGAGCAGTCTGGTGCTGGCCAGAAAAGAAAAGAAGTTTTACTTGCAGTTACCAATGTAGCGACATTTTCTTTTCATTTAATTTGCTTGGATTCTTAATGCCGGAAGCAGAATTTAATTTCTGCTAGAGCAGCCTTTAAAATAAATGCTTGATCTCTTCCCACCCACCATTACAGCTGATGGGCACAAAGTAAAAAGAACAACAATTCATTCACCTTATCACTGGGGCACCAGAGGAAGCGAGGGATCCTTAGTGCAATGATTAATGACTCACTATAAAAAGATGCATCATAAACTGATTGTATTAGGTTAAATCATAAACCAGGCTTTTAATGTTTATACCATCCCTTTCTAAATAATTAAGTGTGTCTGTGGCTCCCACTAGGAATGGAACTCACACGACGCTTGCAAACCACACAGTTTCTTACAGGGTCGTAATTTGGGACCCTCACTTAAAGGGATCCCTGTCTTCCTCCACATTCAAGCACTGCTTGAATTTCTCTTCCTATTGGGACATCTCTCTATGCTATAGGTCAGAGAAACCATTTGATGTTCAGGAGCAGCAAAGATGATGTACCCTGAATTTAGAGTGTCTTCTTCAGCCTGTGCTCATGAAAGGCAACTCATCCACGGAGGAGTCAGCCAAGACTGGATGCTGTAATTTCCTGTGTTTAGGTGCTAATAATAACTCCCATCAGCGTCAATAGCTGGTTGGTGAACAGTGACAGAACAGCAGCATTTGTCCTAACAGAATT
Source organism: Edolisoma coerulescens (assembly GCA_013397115.1). Taxonomy (NCBI): domain Eukaryota; kingdom Metazoa; phylum Chordata; class Aves; order Passeriformes; family Campephagidae; genus Edolisoma; species Edolisoma coerulescens. Next base: position 661,553 of record VWZW01006989.1, read on the forward strand.
CCCCTGGATTTATCCACCTTGCAGTGAAACTGTCACCTTTGAAAAATACAGTACAAGATGACATTCTGTAAGTGTCCATCTATTTCCTTACTATCACAGGCCTGCAAATGTGTCCATCCCCCTTTTATTTCCCAGAACAACTGGTTCTTTTTCTCAACCAAACCAGAATCTCCCTCTCTTGGCAAACAGACATTGGCTTCAGTGTAAAGTTGCCCCATCAGGAGAATGTTGCAGCTCTAACCACTGTGAAGTTTATACAAAAAATAATAGAAGTTTAAAAAAGAGTTTCAGAGCCCTAAATATTTTCAATAGCCATAGTAGGTAGCCCCAGTCTGTTGCTGCACTGCTTATTCAATACAGAAAATCACTTCGCTTAATTATTTAAATATTTCCTTCTATGGAATTTAGGAAAGGGCAAAGCCAGCTGTGGAATACCCAAGATCATGATTTTTTAATAAACAATAGATTTCAGGGGAATTAGCTGGGTTATCAAACAGTATCCTCCCAAATTACCTCATTAGTTTCACTGAGTTTCCCTATTTCACTTTATTAAAACAATTTAAACAAGGGTTCACTAGATGCAATGTAATCTATTTCAGACGCTCCAAACCTAATCCCTTTTCTTTTAGCAGTAACATGATAATAGTTTGCAAAAAAGTTTAAAAGGATTATTGTTACAGCTACTTCAAATAGGGACTGTTTTCAGCCAAGCATGTGCCACCACTTTCCCTCCCTCTTATTATTTATTATTACATTAATTTTTGTTCTTTACTCATTCATTCATTTATTCCTTCCTTTTTCTGTCTTTCATTGCTTCACACAAGCAGTCACACCTGGTCAACAGGATCCCTCTGTGCAGGTGTGGGGGATGCACCAAATATCCCTGCATGGGTCACTGCACCAGGCCTTTGGAAAGAAGTGATTTTTTGCAATTTATTGCAGGTTCTGGAGTTTTAAAAAAACCCAACTTGGTAAATTCACAGTGGTTTTATAAATAGCCTGGAAAGAAGGGAGAAGGTTCCTGTGCATTTTCACGCTGTTGGCTTCTGACAGCTCAGAAAGACACACGGGAGGGGATCACACGTAGGATTTGCAAATGAGGAGGCAGACACTGTGTATTACTTACCATGAGGGATCCAGGCTGGAAACACAGAGTAACAGACCCATGCTGAGGACACACAGCTTATTTCAGAACAAACAAACTCATTCTCTTGTACTTTCATTAAACCTTTTCCAAACAGTAGGGTTAGTTTTTCTTATAGGGCAAAAAACCCCCAACCAAAATCAAACCCAAAGAATGAGAGCTGGTTTCTAGATCCAAGGTTTCTGCAGGCTCTAACAGGTTCCCTATCCCTGAAAACCCATCCTTGCTCACGTCAAATCCTTGTCTCTTCAAGCAAGTGCCATTTCATAATCCTATTAAAACCTTTGCCTCTGTTTACCAGGAGCCCTAATCGGACTCAGCAAGTTCTCCTCGTCTAAGGAAGAGCGACAGCTTTCAGATTTCTTAGGAGGCTTATTCATCAACCACGCCAGAGTTTTGCCAGAGTGTTCAATCTGTTCTGAGAGCAGCCATGTGGAAAAAGTTTCAAACAGCTCAAAGCCCTGCACAATGATAAAGGAAAGCTCACACAATCCTGGTAATAGCCTGACCCTCTTAAGGAAAATTGGATGATTTGTGGTAGCAGTTTTTCTGTCCTCTATGTGAATTCTGAACCTTGAAGTATAAGCAGGGTATTCACACAGCCCCATTACAAACCCCATCCCTCTTGCGATGCTGGAATAACAAATACACACCCATATGTGAAAATAAACTCTTGCTGCAGTGACCTTCCTCCTCAGTCCAGTGGTGTGAAGGAGTTTGTAGCCATTTTAGAAAAAAAAAGAGTCAGATAAAGAATGGACTAATTTGACGCTCAGTGTTTCACCACGAGCAGAATATATGCTTTAATGAGCACATTACATGCACCAGGGACATGTTACTGGGAAGCAGGGGATAAAGAGTAAAGGGAAAATAATTAAACAGCCAGCTTTATAATGAGGAAACTCTGTTCATGCAACATTAAGCGGCCTAATTTTCAAATGCTAAGCAAAGACATATTCCTTGGACTTCAGGAGGACTTGCTGGCAAGCACCACCTTGAAAACAAGGGTAAAGGATCACAGGTATCAAACCTCGTTTAAGTCCAGGCCACAGGGACTGATGTTCCAAAGTCATCTGTCCACACTTTGCACTGGCCTGTCCAACAGGATTGGATACCTGTGCCCTGTAATTCTTATTCCATGAGGAGGATCCTTAGAGTTGTAAAACATCCCAGCATTCATAATGTGTGTATGATGAACATTACAACTGACTTCTACCAGCCTGGCCTTAGTTTTCTGTAGGAATTGCATTTGTTAGACCACACATGTTCAACATCAGCCAAGGGCAATGAGCACGTGGAGACTTAGAGCGGCTGTTTGCACGAGGAAAGATACTGGGAAAGGGGAAAATCCTTCTCATGGGGTTCAGACACTGACAGAACGAACCAATAAAGCATATTTCTGACTGTTATCAGTTCTCTCACGGCCCGTAAGGCCAGGAACATTCATTCACTGGCACTGTCACTTCCAGATAGTGTTGCAGCATCAATTACTCCAGCATAATAGCCCATCAGTCAGACAGCAACTCTGCTGGGCCACAAGCTCCCCAGCACTCTTTGCACATGGACACTGCACAAGGTCGGTTCTTTGTTACTCACTCTCATGCCTAATTCGATGTTTTCTCCTCCATAGACCTCCATGCCAGGGTCAAGCAAGCCAATCTCACCAAAATACTCTCGGTCCACCACAAAAGAACATCCGATCATGGCTGGTGTCCTGCACAGAGAGGTTAAAGCAAAAAATTAAGCCATTGATTAGCTATGACAGACCCCACCTCAAAACAAATTTACACAGATTAAACAGTTCTTAGTCTTCAAATGAACATTTTAAGTTTACCTATTAGCATCAATCACATGGCACTTCATGTATGCAAGAAATTCCAATACTTCTCTATTTGGTGCTGTAATTTCTGAAGACTTTCTGTAGAATCATTGCCTAGTTAGAAGTGGTCTCAAGGCTCTACAAAAACCACCCAGGGTCCTGGATACTCCTGGCTTGGCACTTCCATCCTCTGTTGATGCATATATTTCTACACCAGGATCTTTGCAAGATGGAATGCATTTATAAATTCAAGTTATTTGATAAAATGCATTTTCCTGATTATAATTCCCAGAGCCAGGCCTGGAAACAGATTTGCCTAAAAAAGCTGAGAGCTCTCCTGTACACAGGATGAGACATATCCTATATACATCTTGATTTCACATCTTGTATCACTGGAAAGCATATCTTAGGCTAACAAGGCATAAATTTAGTCTAGAAACAGAAATAAAAGGAGGACACAGCCAAGGTAGGGAAATTCAGTACCTTTGCAATGAAATAAGCCTTGGAGGGAATATTTCAGGTGTATTTTTAAAGTTTTACCCATGATAAAAGAAGGAAGGAGATGAGGGGAAGAAACACACACCACTTTCTTCATTTTCCTTTTTATGTATTTAAAGCTAAACACAGACGTCAATGGATCAAGGCATCACTGCTTTGCAAAACTGAGATGCTGGTTTAGGCTTAGACTCTTCCTCTTTCCAGCCCTGCCTCCCCCACAAAAATCCTCTGGAGGCAGCTCCTTACAGCAGTAGGATGCTCCCATGAGGATGTCTCTCCCCTTTCTAATGAGGAATGGCACTGCCAGGCTTTGCAGACTGCTCTCAGGTGCTGGAATCTCTCTCTCTGGGGGATGGATTGCTGCAGCTGTCGGCTCTGTCCATTAAACCACTGAGTTGTTAATTGAATGGGGGTGGGAAATACATTTTAGATGCAACTACATAATCATCACTCACAGACAAGTGCCACTGAGGACTGTCTTTGCAACTCCCTCTCTCCCTTCTAGGGTTTATTTCTGCTCATTATATATATTCAAATATAGACTTCACACACCTTCACGGCTTTTTCAGAAAAAAAAAGTAGTTTCAGGAATGAGCAACAACAGCAGCACAATGACAGACGGAACCACATCCAGCTTTTATAGTTTTATACTGGACTACAGCGTCACACTGACACATTGCAAACACTTTTCCAAAAACCTGCTTGAAAAAAGCTCAAGGCCCTCACTTGGGGTTAGCACTGGGTTTTTTCAGTACCTGAAGTACTCCAGTCCATCCAGCACTTTTAGTTCAGTGCAGCAGACTTATCTTGAAAGCTAGAAATGGCTACATGAGCAAAAGCAGCTGTGTTAGCACCTCTTACCCACTGCTCACTGCCCCAGGGGCAGCACACGAGAAGGTGAGTGCCCTTGGCACTTCACAGCTTCAGAGCACAACATATTAACCTGCTTTATATAAAACAACCTTTTTCCTTAATCATGCACCTTCTAGTAAAACAGCAATTAGAAGTGCACTGGTTTTTACCAACACCTCAAAGGTGTTGTGAAACTTAATTGATCTGTGGAATATCCTTTGACACAATGGAGGATGTTATAAGCATTAATTATAATCAACAGCAGCACTCAAAGGATAATGTGGGAAACACAGCAAAATGGGTTTTGCAGCTCAAAGCTAAAAATGAAGCCTAGAATTGTATTGATCCTGCACTGGAGTGAGATACAGCACAGTCAGTTTGGGGGAATTACCTGATAGCACTGGTGTAGCAAGGCAGACACGAGAGAAACGCTGCTCTGGGTAATGCCCTGGGGAAAGGGGGGAAGCACAGAGAGGTTTCTGGTGGTGAACTCTCCCTCTCTCCCTGCCTGTGGCAGCAGGAGGAGAGGTCCTGTGTGGGGAGGGCAGTGCCTGCCATGGGATGGGGCACTGGGAACAGAGGGCATGTTGGCCAGGGAAGAAAGGCACTCGCTGCAGGTCTGAGTCAGGGCTGTTTTGTGTCAGTGAGATCCCCAGGAGCACACTCTGCTGCTAAAATTCCAGCAAGTGCTGACACCCATTTCTCCAGCCAGGTGCATCCCCCTCCTTCCCTTTACAGATGGCTGAAGGGAGCTTTGGGGGCTTCATCAGGAACAAGTGAAGGAGAAAGGGATGGGCACTATGCTGACACACTGCATGTGATACAGTCAGTCTGCCTTATGCATCTGTCTCTCCTGCCTTCAGGTCAGCATACATATATTTATATATTTATATATACAGATGTGCACAATGCAATCAGGTCACATTGGAAACAGTTTCCCAAGCAGCCAACTCCAATTTCCAGGAAGACTGACAAACACAATAAATACATAAATTCAAACACAAATAGAACCATAAATAAATATCTAAGCATAAATGTATATATACAGGCATAAGGAGAGAGACAAGGAGTTTCACATGACACATCACACATCATATCTCTGAGTTTTCCACTTCTCCCAGCAGGATGTTTCTTTGATTCAGGTTCTTAAGCAGCACCTCAGCCCTGGTCTGACATGTAAGTGGGGAAACCTGCATGGAACCTGCATAAGTATCTCTATTTTTCTTACAACTCATGTCTTCTGCAAGAAAGAGTCACACCAGGCCTAGAGAACAGAACTCAAGGACAGATTTGCTGCTCAGGAGATACAGGGAAAAAAAATGACAAGATGACAAGCTAATGCTCAGCTAGAAAGGCAGAGCAAATATGGATGTAGAATAACTCTCTGATGCCCTATGGAAGTAAATTTTTTGGAACAGGCAGGACACCCATCAGAACCTGGACAAATAAAGCAAAACTGCTCTGTTACAGGCTCCTGTGAACCAGAAACTGAAAAGATGGCCACAAGCATTCAATAAACAGTCACCACTTCTATTATTACATGACAGCATGGTTTATCCTGAAAGACTTTACTTCCTAAGCTCAGGTGGATTTCTTCCCAGAGCAGTGAGGGCCCAGATTGGCTTCATCAGTACTGTTATTGCAGACCAGCACGGGTCCTGACTTGCACGTGGGATGGGCACACACACCCCCAGTCAGAGGAGGCAGCACAAAACACTTCACTGGGGGCACATCAAGCTCTGATTTACGTCCACGAGCAAGGCATTGGCGCTTTCTGGAGCGGCTGATGCAGTGCGTGTACACACACGTCCCTACTGGTACCAAGCTATGGCATATTAAAGCAGTAAGTGAGAACATATGCAACAATGAAATGCACCGCTGCTGCTGGAGGAAGATAAAATGGAAAGCTGTGCAGTGCTTGGCTGGGTGAGGCTGACTAATGACTCTAATGTTAGTGGCTGCTGATCAAATCAAATGCAGAGCAGTCCATCATCATCACGGCAGGTGAGGGAGGACGAGTCAGAGCCAGAGCTCAGAACACCAGAAACCTTCCTTGCTGTTCCAAAACCCAGAAAAAGAAAAAAATACAGCACGCATTAAAAAACCCAGCCTGATTCAATGCATAGCCAAATTCATTAGAAGCCCTCTGAAATAGGATCCTTTGTTACACAGTTTGTTGCCAGATGATAAGGACGTTTTGGGGCAGCGTGCTCGCAGGAACACAAATGGAAAATGACGTGATGGACACAGCGTGTCAAAATAACAATCCTCATTTAAATCCTCACGTTACAGACATCTCACATCTCAAATGTCAAACATGTAAAATGGATTGCCTGCAGAAGCCAACTCGGGGAACATCAATTGCTCTGATGTTCAGAGTATTAACATGGGGGATAAAAAAGAACCGACTTTAAAGTGCATCAGAAATCTTTACAAAATCTGACACTTTGTTCTTGCTATTTCTTTACCTTTGTTAGCACTTCAAGGCCACGTCCCCTTTGTCACTTGGCTCACAACAGCTGATGTGACATTTTATGGTGCACACTTGACATGACTGCCTGTGAATGCCCCACTGGCGTGAGGGACAGTTCCTGCTCTTTCCCAGCAAGGCTCTGAGTAGAATCACACCACTGTCAGTGTTCAAGAAATTAGAGGATCAGGCTTCAAATAGAAAAATTCTTAGGAAAGAGGCACATCTGTTGTGCAGTCCCAGAAGAAAACAGGAATTGGACCCTGCTTTCCAAATGCCTCACCCAATTCTGCAAATCAATGATATTTATTCACACAATGCAAACATGAGAAATGCCAGGGCTCTGATCCTCACTGATACCAGGGTACACATGTTCTTTAATGCTGAAAATCTCTAATCCCTTTGGAGGTCTGGCAGGAAGTATTCAGCTACACCAACCACAAAACCAGTGACAGGGTTATTTGTTACCAGCCTGTTCTTTCACAAAACACACAGAGAGGCACAAACCAACCCCAATACTTGCTGGAGACAGTGTCAAAGAAAGCCTCAAGAGGGACAGGGTTAGCAAGGACTGAATGAACTTGCAGTTTTCATGCTGATGAACAGCTCTGCAACCTTATGAATGTACTGGACAGACACATGGATTCAAACACCATCAAAGTGCACCCATTTGCTTGTCTTGCAAAGTGGACTGAAACAGGAATCATGGCTGCAGAATGTGGTTTGGAAAGCTGGTTACAAAACCAAAATCTATACCAAACCAACAGAGATTTTTCAAAAAGTTTGCTCACTAGCCTGACTTTGCCTTCCTTTTGAAAACACACTTTAAATATTCCACAGCTACTTAGTTCCCATCATGAGTGCTTTAAAATCAGTCCTAAGGACAGGCTTCCTGATTGTATTCATCAATAACACTCACACAGTCACTCTTTCCATTACCATAATTACGCTGGTACAACACTTAAAAGCCACAAAATTGCATTGTATTTCCATAGGCAGGAACAACACCACAGCCAAATGCTTTAGCAAATCCATCCAGGTGCTACAGCTTCAGGGGCTCTGCAGAGCCTCAGCAAGCAGTGCAGTGTGGCCATAAAGTGGGTGCTCTGCTCTCCTAGATCCCTGCCTTCAAAGAACTTGTGCCCAGGGAGACACAGAGGTGTTCTCAGTTCGATGTGGATGTCTCTGCATTTTAGGGCATGTAATTCTTAATTTGCAGAAGAGATGCTGAGGCAGTTGCAGTGTGTCAGTGCTCCTGATATTTGCCAGCAAGGGCTGGGTGTTCTCCTCCTTCTGCTGCTTGTCTCGTCTCTCTCTGGGCAGTTTATGCACTGTTGAATGGGAAGGTTTCTTCACTCGGGTTCAGAATAAAATCACTGCTCTTGGGAGCCAGCTGCTCATGTGCATCAGATTTTAACACAGCTCAGTGCTTGAGTTTGGATTTGTTCACTTCTGTATCAGACCAGCTCAGTGCCAGCATGACACCAGCAAGAGCCTGAACGTAAATCTGAGGGAAGTCCATGGTAAATCAGGCCCTTTATTGCTGAGGTTTAACCTCTTAGTTCAGTCTTATCTGTTATGTGATCATTGTCTCCAGAACAGAAGATACTCAAATACTGGAGCAATCCATGTGAAAATTACTGCAGTGATTTCACATATAAACTGTGAGTCATGAAGTGTGCAAAACCTTTCAGGAATGAAAGCTTTGGATGATTAATTTTCCTTTATCAATAAACTTTCCCAGGGCTGAGTGAAACAGGTATAAAACATCTGCACTTTTAGAACAACGTGAGGCGAGCAGGGCATGTTATCCAGGAAAACTGATTTCCTAAGTAATTACTTCCCTGCTTATTGAGGTTTCAAGCCAAGCAAAAGGTCAGTGATGATGGACTGTGCTGACCTATAGTAAATAAGGTTAATATTACTGTATAGCTCTGTTTTGCAGTCACGGGGCATGAGAATGAACCTAAGTACAACTTGCAACACCTGCTCAAATACAGATTAAAATATTACAGGAAGGATCCTGTGGGGTGTTCCCATCCCTCTGATCACTTAGAAATGGGATCTGTTTGTCAGTGTCTTTTCACTTCCAAAAGATCACTTGCATTTTTTCAGGTGGGTGTGTTGTTTGAAGTGCCTGGATGAACTTTACAGGATCTGACAACTCAAGCTTTGCACTGGAAGTACATCAGCTCCTCTGCCAGAGCCCACAGTGGGACCACACAGTAGAGTTTTAGCTTACTTTAAGATAAAGCTGATATACATGAAAATGAAGATGACTTTAGGGTGGTAATTTGTGTCCTTCTTAAGAAGTCTTAAAAATAAGAGCATCCTAAAGTGCATACTTGGGCTTCATATTTCTTAGCATTTATTTCTAGCGTTGGTAACAACAGGACCCTTAACCCAGCACAATATGTCCCAGAGGAGCTGTGAGACAAGCATCTGCACTGGAGATGAAAGGCTAGACGTGAATTTTCAAATGAAGGGGAGAGAAAGCCCTTTTCACATCAGTTCCAGTTTTCCCACTGTAACAATTCTCAGAAACACCTTCACAATTCCTGTAACAGCATTTCCTCAGAAAATTCCATTTCTATAATGTAAAATGTTCTCTTATAGGGAAAAGTAAATTGACACACTGACTACATGGTCTAATGTAGTTTCATTTTAAAGTTCAGCCAGTAGGAAAACTCTGAACATGTGCAAACTTCTCAAAAAAACGAAAGAAAAAAAGAAAAAAGAGCAACTCTCAAACACAGCTCTTACTGGTGCTCCTGGGAAGCTCTGGTTTGGGCTGATGGCCAAGACTGCTGCCCACAGAACAGGAGTGAAACCAGCCTCTTTGTAATCACACACACAATACCTTTGCTTCGCATGCACACAATGGGCCAGAGTCCACTGGAAAATAACAGGTGAGATGAAAAGGATCCTGCCAGCCTACTAAGGGCCAGAAAATGTGCTTGAAGCACACACTCAGAGCCAGAGTACTTGTGTATGTTGTGGGGCAGCTCTGAGAGGCAGCACATGCACCCACAGCTTTGCAGAGCCATCAGTTTTCTCCAGTCTCATTCTGTTATCCCTGCACAGAGCCTGCAGCCTCGTTCACCTAAATTCCCCCTGGGCAGACAGTCGGGATGGAAACATCGCTCGGCCCAAAGTGACAGCACAGGGGAGATTTACCTGATGGGAGCTGACTCATCCCCTTTATCGAGCCAGTCCTGTGGTGGGATTATGTACATGCACCAGAGCCCCCAGTTGTAGCCGTGGGCCGCGTTGGCGTATTGCTGCACTTCGAAAGTGTTGTACTTGATATTGTCAATCGCGGGCAGGATGATCCGCTTGCGATCCTCCTTGATCCGGGTGAGCGCAGGTTCCACCCTGAGAGCAATGAAAACAGCACAATGTTTTACAGCCACCCAGTAATCCCAGGTCCTGCTTTGCAGGCTGATAAAATGAGGTTCTCTAATCCTGTGAGCGTGAGCCTGGCGAGATGGAAAACCCGCAGCACGGCAGAGAGGGACAGGGTACAGTGCAGTGGGATACTGCACACAGCACCTGCACAGGAATTACCACCTCTGTGAAGCTGTACCAGAGTCTAACAACACAAAATTTCACCAAACACTTATTCTGAGACCTAGAGATTGTTAATTCATTTCACAGTGGACAAATGTTGAGAGGCACCATCACCAATAGCAGCTAAATGGTCTCCTACTGGCTACACCACCAGGATTCCTGGTAGCAATTAGATACTGACTGACATGGCCTGAAGAACTAAACACACACCAGGGGCTGCAAGAATCTGAAGGTTACTCAAAGATTTTAATCCCGTTTCCCAAGACTGACCCCATCAGATCTAGTCTGAATGACAAATGTGGCTGCATTATGCCTTCTAAAACCCCTTTGGTGATGAGAAGATTTCAGGTGCCAGATGGTGCAAAAGCAGTGAACCGCAGGAAATGTTCCATCATTTCAAAAGGCTTTAAAACATCAATGTGCTTTCCACAGAAGCTACATCCCAAAAGGAAAGTAAAAAGCTTCAGTGCAAACACTCATTTCTGACCAAGGTAGTCTGAGTTTGCTATGAATTTACAGAGAAACTGATCCAAAGAGGTAGCAGACTTACATAAGGGTGGAAACCATTCCTCAAAGCAGTATTAGAAAGAGCCCCTGGTTCACTCCTTTGTAAGTGTGTTTCCCCTTGAAATGAGCTTTGAAGATTTTGCAGGGCTCTCACATGGATCTTTAAGGGAATGGTGGTTTGCTGCGACTCACAGAGGCAGGAGGATTTGAACACTGATCTTTTCTCATTTTTCTTTTGCTGTTGGTCAGAAGGCAATTGCTCCTTTGTGGTTTCAAGGTTGTTACCTTATATTTTGTTTGTTGTATTTAGTTTGTTACCATGAATTTTCTTGTGTAGGCCAACAGAAGAGACTGTACATGATTTGGACTCTCAGTTCATATGGGTTTTAGGCCACACTTGTGCACCCCCATAAAGAGCCAGTGTGACCTCTTAGATCTGGATAAGCCACTTCCATTGTTGGTATGAGATTATATTTACGAGATTAGGTGTTTTAAAAACCAGGGGGTGGGTAGCAGAAAAACTCTTGCAAATCCAACAAAGCAGGGACAAATGCAGAAAAGCTGAATCTGCTTTGTTCTTTCCATCATGTTATCTCTGCTCATCAGCAGAAGGAGATACAGAACAATGGACATGTCATCACAAATCCAATGTCTCCATGCATGGACACAGCAACCCTTGGGCATAAAGCTCTCCTACTCCCTCCTAGACTCTAAACCAAAGGATTTCAAAATACCAGACAACAGGTACAGGTGTCAATAATTGTTTGCCTGGAAGAAGAATCCTCCCCTTCAAGGTTGTAGAGGAAACAAATGACCTTGGTGCGGGTCACTGTCCACGCGGAGCATTTGCAGCAGAAGCCTCGTTACAGAACTGCTTCTGAGCTCCTTTGCAATCCAAACACCCCTTTGGGAAGGGGTCCACTCCCAAAGCCCTTGGGCACTGCTTCCAAGGTTTGGTGCACAGGAGAAGTCACAGAGCAGAGGGATGACACCCTTCAGTGAGACCTGGTGCACACGGCAGGACATGGCTGCACCCGTGACTCCCACGGCATGAGCCAATTTATTATGTTTGGGTCTCGTTTCCTGATCTGCCCTGCAAAGCAGAAAAGCTGCTTGCATGCCTTCTGAAGCAGAAATCTGTAAATGGGTTTCCTTTGTAAGAATTAAACGCCGTCATTCTTACTCACGACTGTCTGATTCTGGAAACAGGTCTTGGACAAACAAGGAAAGACTGGGAATTTTCCAAACCGCTTTTATCTCTCTTGGTGGGAATTCTTTGGTCACCAAATCCTCAAGTCCTCAATTAATGGCATATTTATGTTGATACAAAGCAAAACTATCCTGGAGGTTCTATGTCCCTTCTACAGTTCCTCCTGGGGTGCTCATTTTTCGAGTATTTTACTTTGTAGGGTAGACTGAGATTGTGTAATGGAAAAGCTGAAAGGAGATAAGGAATTCTTCTCCCTTAATGTCAGATACCTGCAATGGACCCCCCACATGCACAGTAATTGCCTCAACTTTCATTCTCAGCAGAGAAAGGCAGAGGCTGGCACTTTTATAGTCAGATGCTTCTCATAATGATGTAGACACTGAAACTGGGTGAGATTAATAGTGTTCCAGAGGAGCCTATTTTGAATATAAAGGGAATTTAGCCTTTGCAAGACATCTTAAAATTGGACTGCTGAAGTGTATCCCAAATAATGGTTAGAGAAATAATGTGAAGAAAATATTCAACAGTCACTCTGGTTTTCAGCCCTTAATCATATTTGGGATTGTGTTAATCCAATACTTGAGTTTTGGAAATGCTAACCTGGGTCCTCATTTCATTCTTTATGTGAAGAGCAATGCATTCCCAGCTCTGGTGCTGCTCTCACACCAACTATCACCAACCTACTCCTGCCACTACACCTGAGGAACTTCTGTGTTTTCCCATTTGTGTGGCTCACGTTTATTACCACCTGACATGGTGTTTTGCATCTGAATGGCACAAGGGGGGATCTCTGGAGTGTAATACAACAGCTGGGGTCAAAATGCATGATGAAATTCCATTCATCTCTACCAAACTATTAATGTGAAATCACAGATTCTGAACTTTGATGAAATCCAAGGCATCTGTGAGTTGTCCATGTGATGGAAGTTCTGTTTAAGGCCCCTGCACTCAAGAAATGTAAATGTTTAAGACACTACTGCTTCAACAAGTGTTAATTTCTGTACCCTCAGGTTACAGAGGAAGTCAAATGCCATGCCAAGGTTATGGAATCAATTGGTACGAAAGCAACTGCTAGAACTTCATCTTCTAAACCTCCCATGTCACCCATGGAAGTGATTTCCGAGCTCTCTTGGTACCCACGTGTGTGGAAATCACACCCCTGCATGTATTAGGAACAAGAAAGGTTCAGTATCTGGACAGACTGCACAGCTACCTAACTTCCAAAGTAAGAAAGTAGGCTCTGAGTCACAGATGGAAAGAGAAAATCCAGGGCAGAGCTGTTCTCTTAGCAAAAACCCAGAATGGAGAGCCTTTTAATTAAAACATTGCATACCTGAGAGATTTCACAGCCTGTCCTGCCCTATAAAAGACAGCAGAGAGAGCAATGGGGTATTCAGAGGCTCAGCCCAAGCTCATCTCAGTGAGATCTGCAGGAACACTCAAATCCCAGATCTGCCAATGCCCTCTCACTGCCAGCACTGCTTGTGGGCTATTTTTCTGCCTGCCAAGATCCCCAGGTAATGGCCAATAAAGGAGGACTATGAGTTTGAACAGGACTGGGCAATGGACTGTGTTTGCATTGCTTATCTTGAGTAATCCATGAAATATGAGGGGGTTTCATTGCTGTTCATGGCTAGCAAAGTCCAGCCTCAGAGTCAGCCTGTAAGGCTGAGCTGAGCTGCACATTCACCACATCCTTTGTCACCATTCCTGGTCACTCTGGCTTTACATAATTCCTTCAGGTTTTTGAAAGGACTATGATGAAAACTTTTATAGTAATTTCTAATGTTTTCCCTAATTTCAAACTGCTACGTTATTGTGCAGATTTACCCATCCTCTTTATAGACACCAGCATTCTTTCCACATTTTTTTTTTCCACTTTATCTTGTTTTTTTCTGCTGTCCATCTGCAGAAGTCAGGTGCTTCTGGCAGCTCACAGGACTGAAAGGATAAGAGGGGAAGAGGCTGCTGAAGTCCAAGTATATCCAACACACTGAGCTGATGAACTGTAATGTGTTGTTGGAGTATTTCCTTTCCACATGGCCACCGCTGGCAGCGAGGCAGGATTCAGCCCTGCCTGATGAGGTGCATAAACCAGATGTGAATTTTGGGATCCATCTCCATTTTTCACTCAGATGCAAAAATATTAGGTTCCTAGCTTGCATCTGAGTCTAGGTACTTTATGGGCAAAGAGCAGCATGCATTGTTAACAAGTTATTTACTGGAGCAAGAGGGAAAGTTCTCCCAGGCATATTCATAATGATGGATTTCAGTAAACTAAATATAATCAAAAATTCTGCTTTAAAGGTAGTGCTTCACATCATCCAGTGGGGTTTTTTTTCCACTTAATAAAAACCAAGCAGACAATTTGGACCGGAATTTGAGTGACATATGAAGATCCTCTCCCTTCCATCCTCTCTAAAACTACGTATTTGTCAGCGTCCTCCTCTCTCTCCAAATAAATTGTTGGTGAATGAATAAAACCAGAAGAGAAAGGACAGTAAATTTAGTTCTCTTATAGACTCCACTAGGTTAAAGGGCATTTTCACTTCAATTTTATTCACTTTGATTTGTCCAAGTCTGTTGAGCACATCACTAAACAGCACATGCATTCAATGCTTTTGCCTACCAGTGGAAAGATTTCTTCATTAACAGCGGATTTTCCAAGGTGTTGAGCACCCATGATGACTTTATTGAGAGTTCCAGCAATGCTGGTTCTGTGGGATTCAAAGAGAAAATGCTCCCAAGATAAACACTGGAGGTAGGAAAAGAGTTGGAAGGCAGAATTTAAGCCAGAGTACAGAATAAGCCTGTAAGAAGATTGAGAGCAAAGGCAGGGGCCATAGTATGATCACACAGGCCTCTCTAATCCCATTGTGAGTCTATCTCTGAACATACATGCATTCTGTATTTAACACTGCCTTGATTCAGAGCAGCTCAAACCCCACGGGAAACCACAGCAAACAAAAACTCTGTGTTGTCTTACATCCTTATCAGATTGCTGGAGAATTCATGCCAAAGGGGAAGCCTGTTTTTTCACAATGCTAAAAAGAACAGCTTCTTCCAGATAAAAAAACAGATAAAAAGAAGTTAGTAATGAGCTCCTCAGTGCACATGATTATATAATTCACCTTTTAAAATATGTAAAAACACCTGCTGACTTCAAGCAGACTTTTAAAAAGGCACAACATCAGAATAAATGCACACAATCCAAGGGAATCCACGTGCATGCCACAGGCCAGATCCTCTGCTGCCCAGCTCTGCCACTTCAATGGCCTTCACAACTCCAGGGATGCTTTGCTAACATGCAGCATCTGAGAAGCAGATCTTACCTTTCAGTTCTTAATTAGAGTGACTGTACAAGGCATTTGTCAATAAATTCCTCCCTGCAGCACAAATGTCACTTTTTCTAAATTTGTTCAAAAAGTAAATCCTTTCCTAAATGACAGGAATTGCACTGGGAAATGTCTCTCAAATTCTGCCCTATCCCAGGTGGGTACCCAAATACCCTGATCTCTGGGTTCTTTTGAGATAAACACGCCTCTTTTTTTTTTCTTCTCCACCATCACTACGCTGCTTTTTACTCCAATAAAAAATGAAGAACTAATATTAAAAAAACTCCTACCTTCTTTTTCAATCTTTCACAAATCAGAATTTCTTTTTCTTGCAAGGAGTTAGGGAAGAGTCCTTATAAGACATAAATGAAAGACAA
The DNA here is from genome assembly GCA_013397115.1 of Edolisoma coerulescens. Classification (NCBI taxonomy): domain Eukaryota; kingdom Metazoa; phylum Chordata; class Aves; order Passeriformes; family Campephagidae; genus Edolisoma; species Edolisoma coerulescens. The sequence continues at coordinate 677,335 of VWZW01006989.1, forward strand.
CATGGTCTCATCTGCTAGATTTTATGGCTCAGTGGGTTTAACACTGTGTTTTACTCTGGCTCTACCACTGTCAGGTACCATGAAGTATAAACTTAACAGAGAAATGTAAGAAAAAAGAAAGCTGTGTAAACTGAAAGCTTATTTTGCATGATTTTACACACTACCTCACATTTCACTGACAATATACATTTATCAGATGCAGACAAGCAGATCTACTGACACACATAATTCTTCACTGAGGCCATCTGCGGAATATTTAATGTGGAATGCCTTTCCTGTAAATAAGTGTTCAGAGAACTAAAAAAGAAATAAATTTCATTCTCCCTTCCTCGGTCTCTAAGAGAAGAGAGAACTTCCCCATCTGTCCTGCCTGACATCTCTATCAGCACTCCCATGTGCCCAGGGAAGTTTCAGACCCACAGCCCCCAGCCAGAACAGAGGGAACCAACGCCTGCTGGAGAGTTAAAGATCAGCTCTTTGGCTGCCAAACCTCAATAGCTCTTTTCTGCACCACTGAAAAGCAATGAGGATGCTTCAGTGAACATTCTAGGTGGTTGAGGTAGATGAACAGTTGAAGCTGCTTTTCTGGTACATCCTCTGTGTGTCACCTGGCACCGTCCCATGGATCCCAAAGGCCCACGTAGCTTATGTTGCACGCTTCCCTCTCCACTCAGATAACACTGGTTCACTTTTGCTATCTAAAACATGTATTCCATTAAGTTACCAAAATGATCCTAAGGCTTTGGATGAGGAAGAACTCCCCTAATAAACACATGTCCTTTCCTTTTCATTTGGGTTTCCCAGGTCAGCCCCAGCCCGGTACCGGGGATGCTGCAATGAACCGTGTCCGGAGCAGGAGTGATGTGCTGGAATGCTCCAGAGGGGAGACACTGCACAGGAGAAGGACTGCAAAGGTAATTTCACCTTCACCACTTCTCTCAGTAGAAGGAAAGAGCCACCTGGACCTTGTCATGTCCCCAGAGAGCCACCTGAGCTTGAACAGGGGGGACAGGTTACCTGCGGGGAGAGATTGGCTTCCAGTACATTGCATGAAAATGTAACCATGGAGCTCTCAGGGGGACAAAGACCCTGTGGCTTTGCCCCAAAAAAGCACAACCACATCTCTGTTACAGAGTACTTGGGATAACCAAAGTAAGTAGAAGATTAGGAGGAAATCAACTTCCTTTCTGCTTTACACATCTTTTTGAGAATGCATTGCTTATGGCCACCATGGCAAACTGCACCTTACGGTATAAAGTAGCATCTGCAAAGTATCATCCACAGGCCTAGGGATGTTGATATTTAGCTCTTCTTAGTTCATCAAAACACCAGTCTTGTATATTTTTAAAACACTGGCAGCTTCAGGGATGATCCATAATGATGGGACGTGTGTGACACAGTCTGATGGATACTCAACTCATATTTCATGTTCTCTTTCTCATGCTGGGCTCTGTCTGGTGTGTTGAAATCTTTTCATTAAATCCTCTTACTTAGCTACTTCTTTATTGATACTCGCCCTTTGTCTGGCAAAATTTTAATTACTACAGGACTGCATAACTCCATTCAGTGCTCTGATAATACCTCTGTGATAGGAGCAAAAGCAATTCCTAAGATAGAATGCAACTATAATACTCTATCATTATGTCTTCTTTTATGGCTCCTAGCACCCTCTTTATGGCTGCTAATATATTGTGGTTTCTGCCTTTCACGTACTGATTTCTGCTCTCCTTCACTCCATGTGTCCTTTTTCTCACCCAGAGAATTAACACCCTATCTCTGTAATCTCTTTCCTGCTCCCAGACATAATGTAGGGAAGGTCTCTTCTCCTTGTCGTGTTATTCTTTCCCATCTCTCAAAGGCACGAGTCTATACAATGCTCTGCATGTTCTGCAACACAGTCAGCATCCAGGATGTGCTGGTCTGCTCTCAGCCTTACTGGGGGTGGCTTCAGGCACACTGGGTGGACCAAACCCCAAATTCAGAGCAAGAATGCTGAAATCTTCAGATGACTGAAGGAAAACTGGACTAAACAAGCTTAAATACACCCTCAGAGAGGAAAGCACAGGAGCTTTTCCTCCCTCTTGTTTCTGCTGGGTTGCTGACTCCCATTGACATCAAGTAACCATTAAAAACAGACCAGGTTCTACAGTGGGACAGGTAGAATTTCACATATGAACTGTACACATACATTACCCTGTAATTCGAATTTAAAATTCCATTTGAGAATGAATAGCAATGGCCTCCCTTTCAGGCAGTCCTCTCCACTGCCACTCACAGCAGCAGTATTGGCTCACACTCTCAAAAGCCTTAAGGGGAACAGGTCAGTCGAAAATCACCGCTCTGAGATAACATATTTCTACACCTGAGAAGCCAAAAAGCAGCAATTAAGCACAGCAAAATAAATAATTCAATAGCTAATTTGACCTGCCAGGTTGTAGAGTATTTTTTTATATCCTACCAGATTGTAATTTAGTTTAGAAAAAGTGTCCCTGGAGAGCAATGCTGTGAGAGCCCATAAAATGCTGTAGTGCAATATCAGGCAAAAAGCCACCTGTAAATGGGCCACTATTGTTTAAAGAAGTTTTTTTTGTTGTCAGTCCTGCATATTTCATGAGAAAGTGATGAAGTCCTTCTTTGATTCTTTATGAATTAATCTGCCAACTGATTAGGCAGGTAAAACAGCCGTAGATTGGGAAACTAAATTGCACTGCAGGCGCTTGACTTTTAGATGGAACACAAACCAAACAGAAAGCTAATGCTCTTCTCTGTGGTGAAGGAATTGGCTTCTTTTTAATTGCCTCACAAATAATCCATAGACAGCTTTTAGTGGGAGCAATCCATGTGGCCTCTGAATACGTAAATAAGCATTGAAAATGGGGGGAAATGTTCGTGCAAGGTGCAACTTAGGAGGAGAACAGAACAGCAGAGCTTTAACAAGAGACTCCCACCTGACTCCTGAGTTTACAGGGCTGTGGAGTGGGGGCACTGCTAACCTGGTGGGAAAAAATAGAGCAGTCCAGATGGAAGGACTTTAGTTCCTCCCAGTCAAAGGAGATGAGATGAAAATGGAGATGACAGGCAACCACATGTGCACAGGTGGACAGAATTAAAACCAGGAGGAAGTGGGTGGAACAGGGTTTGAGATGGCTCTGAGCAGCCACAAAGGTGGAGTGGAGCAAGAGGAGAAATCCCAGCAGGGAACGCTCCGAGCCCACAGGTGCAGCTCTGAAATGAAGGGATACAGGATGCTCCTGGTGCATGTTTGCTGTCCCCATTTACCCACAGAGTGCCCCACAGCAGGGGCAGAGCCTGGCTCAACAGAGCAACTGAGACCTGAGTGCTCTGCTGGAAGGAGGGTGCACCAGGGAGGGGCAGGAAACACCAACTCTTTATCTTGGATATACACGCACACTCATTTACTGAGCAGTCCTGGTTCTTGCTATGCTGATTTCAACCCTTTCTGACATTAATGCAAAGCAGTATAGTAAAAAAACCAAACCCTAACAAACCCCAAAGCAACCACAAAGCCCTTTCCTGCTTACTGACACCATTGCTGAGCCTCCCTGGGTACGGCACATCAGTCAGACCTCGATGTCCTTATAAAATGATAACAAAACTCTCCTCAAGCCTCAGAAAACTGCAGCTTGGGCAGGACAAGCACTGGGGACAGCACCCAGAGCATGCTCTCCCCTGTCCCTTATCCTGTGCTGTAGCTGATATTACCCTAGATGAATGTTTGAAAAGATTTGAAAGATCTACTTGCTTCAAAAACAAATAAATAAATTAAAGCAGCTCTTAAGCTTCTAGAAAATTAACTACAGCTGCTATTATAGTCTAACATAGTCCTAAGGTAAAAAAAATGGGATGAACATAAAAGCAGGTGCACTACAAGACTTATTTTATGGCATCTTCCTTTTTATAAAGATATTCATGAACATGTAAAAATAAATACTCTACTCCTTTGCAATTAAGTTTCTCTCTAGTTGTAAGTACAGCTATTTTTAGTTTTAATTTGAGGATATCTCCCAGAATTGCAGAGCATAATCATTTCCACCATAACTCTGCATCATCATTATCAAATAGCAGCCTATCTTTGGAAAATGCACGTTTTACATGCTGAAGGTCCCAGCAGCCCTTTTGCAGCTGATGGTACAGATCAGCTCCTACAGTCCCGACTCCCAGTAATGCCAAATATTGGCCACCAAGTGGTGCTACAAAGGTTTATTCCAAATGCAGTTCTGGCCCATTAAACCTAAAGGGGATGGGGAAAGGCACGCTAATTTCAAGCCCTATTAAAATATTCAGGCAATAATTTAATGTTTCCCTCAAATGTAAATGCAAGAAAATTTCTGAGGAAATCAGATTGGCATTCAAGTTTCTAAGAAGAAATGATAGCAAATGACAAGGAGGTAAAAAAAGCACTTGAAATTCTCCAGCCCAGAGCCTCCTTCATGGTGTCTCCCCATTTGACTGCTTTGGGATTTCACATCCATTGTGGTTCCAATTACTTCTCTCTCCACTGAGCTGCACTAGACCAGGCACAACACCTTTTTTTATGGATCTTGCAGGAGCCTGTCAGCAGCGTTGCAATAATCAGGAACACAGTTCAGGGGTAATTGCTGATGTGATAACAGCAGCCTGCAGCCACCTCATCCCTGCAGCTGAGCCGAGCAAAGCCCTCCCACAGCCTCGGAGCCCCAGTGCCCCTGTCCCAGTGCCCCTGTCCCAGTGCCCCTGTCCCAGTGCCCCCGTCCCAGCACTTACCAGCCAATGTTGAACTCCACGTGGGCATCGAAGAACCCGACCACAGGAGAGGTTGCTGCTTTCCAGCCCTGGATCCTGGCTCGGATCAGCCCCTCCCGTTTGTTGTTCCGCACTATTTTCACCAGCCCCGGGTATCTCTTATGGACATACTGGTCCAGATTAAATTTCAGCTCAACTGCAGGACAAAAAAAACCAAAGCACACAGACATTTAGAATGAGAAAGGCCCTGCAATGTTGTGTTTTACTCTTATTCTGCAACAGAAAGGGAAAGGAACCCTTAAATATTCCCAAACCCCTGGTCAGTCTCACAGATACAAACCCAGCACCACAGCTGAGGCATGGACCAGCTCCAAGGGTTTCAGCTCAGAGCAATTCCCTGCACACCAGAGACTTGCACAGGTTTAATATGGCCTGATGGATTTGAGTATAGTGTTGAAGAGATAGTTTGTCTAAATATTTTTTAAAAATTACTATTCTAATTCTCTGATGATTTGCTTTATGTTACAGCTGGCCTCTGGAGGAGCAATTCTGACCACAAGGAAGTGTAACATGTCAGTCTGGTGATTTTTTTTTTCTGATTTAGGTTGTTCAGTAGGAGTTTGAAAAATAACCTCAATGGATTTTGGGTCAAGACCTAATTCAGATCACAATTAATTTCCCTTAATTTTCAGGGTTTTCCCTTAAATATAATTAAGATTCCTCAATACCAGGCTTCTTTCTTTTTTAACTAAATGGATATTGAAGATCTCAAATAGAGTTCTCTTTTGTTTATTTTCAGGCATTCAATCACAGATGGAGCAGAACTCATTCACCCTTTTCCAGCTTCATTTCAAGAGGCTTATAAACAGGCAAATTACCAAAATGGTCTCTCTATTTTTTTTAAAATCAATGTAGTTTGGTAATTCATTTACACTGAAACTTATTCCTAAAGTGGCTTTTGCCCAAATATATTTATCAGGAAAACTAGTAGAAGCTTCCAGGACATTAGGAACCTCATTTTTCTGATCTATATTAGACAGCAGAATCATAATCATTGGAATCAAAGACTTGATAAATCTCCAGTTATTTAGAAGAGTGGCAGAGAAAAGCCATATAAGAGTTCACTGAGAAATGATGAGTTCAATTCTCCTCAGGATTGCCTTGACTCAAACACTTTGCAATCTCACGTAATTACTCCACAGGTTACACTGCCATAACTGAAATCTGAATTGCATAAACATTTTCTTAAATCTACAGGTTTTGGAACTTATTTTTGTTTGAGTTCTCTCTTCTCTCAGCTCTCCCTTCTCTTGGGGGATCTCGAAGAGTAAGAGCAACTTAAAACTGAAAGAAGTTAAAGCTGTTGATCTGAGGAGGAAACGGTAAATTTTAGGCTTATTGGAAATAAATATGATTTCAGAACACGTATCACTTCTAGAAGTCTAATGTCCAACAACTTTAAACACTGCTAGTCCCTTGTATCCTGAGAATTCTTCAAACATGACTGTATTGTGAAACATGCTGATCAATAGCACCCTATACGCTCACCAGTATTTTGATTTTGGATTAAATCAAGAAGAAATAATGTGCTGCCATGTAGAAGAGCAGAAACTATCTTTAAGCAGAATCTGTAGCCTCACTTTTCCTTGGAAGCAGAATTTAGACTTTTATTCTATTAATGATGATATTCCTCTGGGCCTGAAAATTTGGAGGAAAGAGTCCTATCAAGATTGCCTACACAAATGCCATTCATTCTGTGAGGGTTTCAATGAAATCAACAGGGTTTATCCACATAATGTTTATTTGTTGTACAAACAGTCAATATTTACTCGCAGCTTTGCGCAAATGGCTCAATCAACCTTCTCATCAACAAACACGTTTACATTGCACATCCAGAAACCACACAGGGCACAGCACTCAGAGGCCAAGTGACAAAAGCTCACCATTGTCACTGTTGTCATCCACCAGGATGATTTCCTTGAGCAGGTGGGATGGGGTGTGGTTCACCACGCTGTGCACGGAGCGCAGGATGACAGAGAGGGCCTCGTTCACAAATATGAACACCACGGAGATCTGGGGCAGGTCGTCAGGGTAGGTCATCTGCTTGCACCTGGAGAGAAGAAAGACACAATTTAAACCCAAGCAGCCACTGGGAGGCAAAACAGACTGAAGAGCATCCTCTTCTCCTTGCTCTCCATCCGTGTAGGGATTTGCAGGCTTTGTCATTTCTAACCCCAAGGAAGGATGTGGTAAAGGCTTGAAAGAATCAGCCTGGTCAGGAGCAGGAACCTCTCCATCAGCCCAGTATAAAGCACAGGGTGTGCACACACACGGATTTGTAGCAGCTCTCATTCCCTGGAAGGTTCAAAGCATCTCTTGAAGACCAAAGGAATATCAATGACTCTGCTCAAAACCAACCTGGAGAAGGCCTACAATACCATGCCCTGGCTGTGCTCCCAGGGGAACCATCAGCAGCTCTGCTGCTAACTCACAACTCCATCTCATACTTTAAAACCAACATTTACTCAATAAAATTTTGTATTTGCCCATACAGAGAGCACTTGCCACCCTTTCTAACTGCACAGTCTGTGCAGCAATAACAAACACACGGTGGCTGTCGTACAGGCCTGCACTTGCTGAAACATCTGCAAACAGGTCTGCTCCCTCTGAGATGTCACCTTGCCAGGCTGCTCCATCCTGATTCACAACTTGCTTTTGTGCTGCTCACCGACACGTATGTTTTACCACAGACCATTTTGAGAAGAAAAACTGAGGCCTGGAGAAGTCACACAGCGCAGAGCAGAGCTCCTGCTTCCCAAGTCCTCGGCCCATGCCCCTCTGTAACACCATACTGCCTTATTTCAGTGGAATTCTCTCCCATTAGCAAAGATCTAACTTTAAAAACTACCTACGTGTTCTCACAGTCAAAAGCCACTCAGAATTACCATAGCAATTACTGAACCTGCTCTCTAAAACACTGCTAATGATATCACAGAAAATGACTTCTCCTGCTCTTATCAAACTTTCTGACCTCTATGCTCATTACTTTGGCATAACAATCACTTTTTTCGCCGCTATCAGCAGTCATGGGGATAGGGCAGGTGACAAATGCTTGACTGCTGAGTAACCTCTGGAAGTCAGTTATGAATTCTAGTAAAATGTAATTATTCATAATTCCTGATCCCAGCACTATTTGCTCAGAGACCTGAGCACTTGTCATTGATTCCAGTGTTACCATAGCTACTTACTGGCAGCTTGCTGGTGGCCTGTACCACACAGAGGACCACTGTGTAAAACTTCTGGCTAAGCAGCACTCTTACCCAGCCTAAAAATAAGCCTGGAAAAAGGAGAGAGGTTTTCAGGAGGTATGAATGCTCTGACACAGCCCTCTTTTTTGAATTTCTTTTTTGAATGCAATTTTCCTCTTGAGCACACCGACATATCAGAGAAGTCCATCAGGAATACTTCAGTAACAGGAAAGAGCCATCAGCTAAAAACATGGACTTTGCAAGATTTCCTGTGATGAGGGACATCCTTTACCTGACAGCAATCTTCTCTGGAGTCTCACTTGTACCAATACATCACAAATTGTACCTCAGGGAATCAGACCCGTCCCCAGGGAGTGGGTGAGGAGGGGGCCCACCCCAGGCCATCCATCCTCGTGGGGTCCTGCAGCAGCACTCAGAGCTGGCAGGAAAGGAGGGAGGGAGAGAAATCCCATCTGGGGACAAAGAAAGAGGTTGTGGCACAGGAGGAGGGATTACAGCAAGAGTGAGAGGTCAGCCAAAGCAGCACTTAGTACAGAAGGGACAAGCAATTAAAGGAAAGATGGGATCACCACTAATGTCCCAAATAGAGAGGCATGTGTGGAAGGACCAAAGTTGCCTAGGAGAAGAGAGAGAACCACTGAAATACTACAAGACCTCAGAGAATTAGGAATTTTGCTGAACTTCTCTGAAGTAAAAAGTATTTGTTTTATTGGCAAGGGAACTGAAACACCTGGGCACCCAGCCACCTGCTCCTGGTCAGACTGACAGGGAGCACGAGCAGGACTAATTCCTATGCTTTTCTGCCATCCTCCCCCTTTCATTCTGAGAAAAAAAATCTAATTTGAGCTTTAAAATCAGCACACCTAAACCATAACCTCCTAATTTTTGATTTGTTCTTCACCACATTAAATCAATGCACTGTTGTCCCAAGTGTGACCCCACAGCCTTGCTGGTTCACAAGACTTTTCATGCCTTAGTTCTCAGTGATTACTTAGACTGTAGGACATCAGGGACTGCTTCAGATAAAAAGCTGGTTTGAATTTCTAATTCCACCTAGATGAAGTCATCCCTACCACTTCTCACTGCAACCTTCTGTCTGTCAGTTCTCCCCTTTTTTTTCTATTAGCAGGACATGGTTGAAAAACTGCATTTTGGCTGCATTTAGAAAGAACACTCCAAACAATGTATATTGGAATATTTTTGGTAATGCCACTACAACAGGAACACCTAGATGGGCAAAAGCAAACCTCAGAATTTAGCAGCGGTTTAAAAGCTGTCATAAATTTATTTACTGCAGTGAGGATGAAGAACAGCAAAAGCAGCTGTCCAGCTGAGCACTTTCCAAAGCACAGCAGTGATTTAAGGGTTTATTTCCTGCAGCCTTCAAGTCAACCTTGAACTCCCAACTCCTTAGGTCACTTCAGAAAATGAGATCGATGTGCTAAGGTAGTCAGGAGAAATTACTGGTCCACTAACAAACACTTCTGATGATGTTTGAGGGCAGGAGCAATCCCAGTTAAGGTGTCTTTCCTTAAAAACCAGTGGGTGCTTAAGTGCTTTGCTGGATTGTCGCCCGAGCTCTTCCCAGTGTGTTCTCTAATTAGACACCAGCCACAGCAATTTACAGTTAATACTTCCTTCATTCCAAGAAACTCTAACCAGATCTCAACACTCTGAGCCAAACAGTGACATTAGCAAGTCTCACACTGCCAAAGCAAACCCATGCCTGTCACCTCTCACCACCTCTGCTCAGCCAGAGGCTGACAATGAAACAAGTGCACTGCAGTGGGTCAGCCAGGGGTGCCTGTATGCAAGGGACAGAAAATCAGAGTGTCAGAACACACAGAGTCCTCCTTGGAGCAGCCCTTGATGACCCCGGAGCAAGGCAGCAGGGGACAGTTCATTATAGAGGAAAAAGGTAAGGCTGTAACAAAGCCATTGACTTTCAATGAGCCAAAGGGCATCCTTGCAGAAAATGGTTGGAGCAGCAGCCTGGACACAGAGGAAAACATCAGCAAGAAACCTATGAGCTGATGATGAAGCAGCTGAGCACAAGACTAGTCACTTTTATTATTTCTTTTGAGAAAAAAATTACCAGAATGTGAAGAAATCAAACTGTACAAAATGTACTAGCAAGGCACACCTTTATAATCCTTCAGCCTTACCGCCAACAGAGCTGTAGTAAGAAATTTAGAAATCATCCCTTTTTCAGCCCTGATGCTGTGCAGTGAAGTGCCTGAGTGTTTAAAGCACCCAATGCTCTGCCAGGGCAGGGAGCTGGGTGCCAGCACAGCCTCCACTTCTCTGCACCAGGTCTGACCACACAGTGAACTGTGGCAACCAAGTGAGGGAGGACAATTACAGTAATTGATAGCTGAAACTTGGCCTCGTTAACATCCAGCACTCCTGAGTTCAGGAAGAATTCAGAGTGCACATTTGACCTCTGTGGTAGCTAACGATAGCCTGAGCTGGGCAGTCATAGCTTACATTTCATATTCCTGTGACTTTAAATCAGCATCCTGAACTGTCAGCAGGCCCCACAGAGTACAACCAGCAGAGGAGCTCTGGTCTCCAGGGCACACAGGTGCCCTGGACAGGGACACACGGCTGGATTGCAGGACTAGGGACTGCAGCAAAGGCTGACAGTGCCATGGCTAATCGCTTCCATGGGCCAGCTGAGGATGGATTGGACCTGATATGTGAAACAGCCCTTCAGGCACCTTTCATACAACATGCCAAGCATCAAACCTGGGGCATCCTGCTGTTGTCTTGGGAAAGGTCTTTGAGTGTTCTCATTCTGTATTTGCTACTGCCGAGCTTGGCTGGCAACCCAGAGGTATTTTCTTTGTACATGACAGAGAGCTTGATGTCAGATCATTTTTCTCTGTTTTGGAGATGATTTTCACTCATTCTTTCCCTTGCATTTAACCAGTTCCTTAAATGAACATTTCCCAGCCAGCCTCCTGAGCCCGACTGTGAGCACTGTCTTGCAGGCATAAGAAAACAGGAAAAGCTCTTTGGTTGGCAGACCAGAACCTTGGAAAAAAAATCATGTACTAACATAAAAAGGTCATAGATTAGAAACTGGGACATGAGAATACAAAAGGTACTCAGCTGCACATGAACCTGCTCATGGCAACATTGTAAGCTTGGAGGCAATAAAGGGAAGGAAAATCTCTTTTGTCTGAGCCTTCATTCCCTGATAAATGTATTTAGTCTATTTGTATCCTATCCAAGAGAAACACGTGAAGTCCTCTATTTATCAGGCTGCTCTTACAGTCCATTTGGGTTGCACTATTTTTTGTGAAGGACTGACACTGCAGCCATGCAGGTAGTTCAGTGCATTACTAAAGAAAGAAAAATCTTTCCTGCTCTATTTCCCCTGCCCTTTTTTTCCTCTCTGCAAACTTGCTAAACTCCAAAAATGAGTTTTGCTTGCAGACCTTAATATACAGAGTTTGGAAATGGATTAAGCAATGCATTTAGAGATTTCTGACAGCTTCACCCTTCAGGAAGAAATGCAAACAAAATTAAAGCTGCTTCATGAATCTTTAAAGTGTTTAATACAAGATATGTTTTTCCAATGAACTACTGGGATGGAGATGACTGAAGGTTTCTCTCCTTCACAAACTTGATGCAATTGCTGGGCATGAAGAAACATCTGCAGTTCTGGCACAAAAAAATCCCTACCCCAACATGCTCTGTACCTTGAAAGGTTCAGAATGATCTGTGTTCGTGTTTTATAGCCACAGCAGGAGAAAGAGTTGGAACAGCTCCTTATTTAGTACATGATCAACGAAAGGACAAAGATAAATATTAAAAAAGATTATTGAACTCTTGCTCTTTAATACTAACAAATACGACTTTTAATCACGAGGTCAATATGTATTTTGAGCCCTGTTAAACCAAAGGCTCAGACTAATCCTACCTACCTGGTTACCTTTTAGTACCTAAATGCTGCTGTGACTTCTATAGGCACAGACGATTTACCACAGCTAAATCACTAAATTTAGTGTCTAGCTCAATGCCTGATTTCTTTCTCCAGAAACCCACTGAGGCTTTACAGCTAGTGCTGGATGTAATAGTAACTTCTGAGCTGCAGAAATAAACTAAGATTCCAGTCCTGTTCCACACTGGCACAAGAGAGGAAACGTGACAAGCTGCGAACGTCTCCTTCCCCAGCGTGGGATCCAGCTGCTGACCAGTCTGCAGCAAAGCAGTGACAGGCCACAAAACTGATTAGCTTCATGGATCATGAATCTGTCAGCCAGAGGCTCCGACTCCTTCCTAATTAATTCTCCTCCTCAACAGAAGATGTTAACTGTATTATGGCACAACATTCTCTTTCTGTTGAGGGTGGATTTTCCTGCCCTATCCAAAAACCCAAATGGAAAATTTTTGAGTTCAAGACTTGCTCTTACTTTCTCCTCCTGTTTTTCAGCTCAGGACACCATTCCCGAGGAACACGTAATATAAATACAACTGTGAACAGGAGAGCAGTGGCACAGAACACTGATGCTCTATGCACCTTGAGAAAAACAGCACATTGTATTTGCAACTAAGGTAAAAAGAGAAGTGAGTCATTTTTAGAAAAAGCCTAGAAATTATAGTGATAGCAGAAGATACCTTCTTCTGTGTTCCTTATGGAACAGCCTCCATTTTCAAATATCCTACAGCAGAAAAATCAACACCTTCTCCTTCTTCCTGAATTTGTTTGGAGAGGTGCAGGTACAAGACACGGTGCAATTCTTGTTGGTGCTGTAAGTCAGAGGAAATCCACTAAAATAACCTGTTCTCCATCTTTTCTCAAGACACAGTGATGTTGATGATCATTTTCTCATAAAGTTAGATCTTAAATCTACTCCATACTGCAGGAATTCCCAGCAGCTTCTTTCACATGCTCCTTGACATATTTTTTCTTATTTTGCATCCAGAAATCTAAGAAAGAAACCAGGCCAAGTCCTTGTACCTGAGCTAACCTCAAACACTTCCTGTATGAAGGAAAAATGTCCTTCCATGTCAACCACACAAACAAATTATTGCAATGTGCAATGAGTTTTCCAGAACACATCCGGTCATGGGAATTTCCCACATTCCCAGGCTCAGCAATTGGATTTGATGTCTGTAGGATTTGCAGACTGAAGAACAGCAGCAGCCTTCCTAAAATAACTGTCTTTTATACCTCAGGACTCTCTCTTCACTGTCCTATTTCCTACAGGAGAGACCAAATTTACAGGAATTTCTGTCGTGTAACATTTCTATGAAGGAGAGAGCCCCTTCAAGCTGGACACAGGAAGGTTAAAGCTCCCCATGAATTTTCAGTAACACACACTGGACAGGTGTTTCCTGAGAATCACAGATTTATTTTCTGTTCTTTTTCATTTCTTTTAAATTCCAGGCTAGTACAACTGTGACTAATTGCTCTGCACATAAAAACCCAACACATGTTTGTGCCTTTTGTTTCATAACACACTTGCTCTATTTGGTTTAATTCCTCCTTTCTCTATGACAAATTATTTTTATATTTATAGTAGAAAGCCCTGAGAACTGTCAATCAGTGACTGATAGCACAATATATATGCACAGCTAACAGATGCAGCATGAAGAAAACTCTACTTGTAAAGAATATTAACCCTTAGATTTAAGATTATTAGACTCTTCAAAAGTAGCTGCTGCACACATAAAATAAGAGGCTTTGTATTTCAGTGAGCTATTTCTGGTTTTCCTCAGGCAAACAATACCAGAAACATGCCATTATGTCTAATACCCTTATTGATTTATACATATAAAAATGCTAAAACCAGTTTCAATCACTTTAAAAACAAGCCTCTTTATTAACATGAAAAATAGCTAAAAGCTCGTGCTCACATCCTTCTGTAGTAAAAAGTCTTTGCCTTTTTTTTTTGGTAACTTAACTTGAGTCACTAATATGTTTTGAAATACCATCTGTAAAAAATTTCCACTCTATCCCCCAGTGTGCCCGTCCGGATCTGCCTCTGGCTGTATGCATGCTGCATCACAAAGCATTAGGCTCATTGGAAATTAATGGAGAGGCTGAAATCTGCTTTCAAATGCTTTCCAAAAATCCCCAAAGACAACAGATCCCCCGTGCAACTTTATTTTTAATGGTGCTGCACTTAAATTTAAGGAGGAGCTCAGCTAAATTCCAACTGACATGTATTCGGCCTCATTTTAGGTGATTAAAACAAATGGCTTGTTTAGTGATTCTCAAGATTCTGCAAATATCCTCACCCTGGTTCCAACTGGATTCTTAGCTTGCATCCTTTTAAAGTAAAAACTAGAGAAGAATTTTCTTTAAAAAAAGCCATAAAGGCAGTCTTAGAAAATTCTGCTTTGAGATTGGAGAGCTCTTTGAAGTTAGGTGAAATATAAAAACTGGTGAAACTGATGAAGCGATATTAAATAAAGGCCAAACTTCGTGTCAATTTGATTTGAAGTTCTTATCAGCAAAATACATTCAAGGAAACACTGCCTTCTGTGCAATTTTTTTAAACTTAGTTCTGGGAACCATGTTGTCTGTGGGGAACAGAGGATATACGCTCTCATTTCTGCTTTGCCAAAACTAAGACCTCATATTTCAATCAGGGAAGGTTCACAAAGAGCCATCCAGAAAGCCAGAAGATGTTTTCCAGGGTGCATTCACAAAATTGGCTGCTACCCAGTGGCACCATGTCTTGCTGCTGCCACCAAGGGTCCTTGCTCTCCAGCAAGCCAGGTGAAGCCATTTAGCTGCACTTCCAGCAGTGACTGTTAGCACATTTCCCATTAAAGAAGTACTTTTGCTCTCAAGGTGATGCATCAAGATCCCAGAAAAGGTTCTTTATGGCAAAGGAATAATTGATCCCAGCATGTCTGCAGGGAGTGAGATGGTAACAGCCCAGATACCCAACAGCAGGCCACATATCTGAAGATAACACCTCCTCTGAAGCATCTCTCCTATTGCCCACTGAGCCCGTGCCAGACATGAGGGAAAAGCAGCGGAGTTGATGAAATCAAAGGAATTATTTTCAATAAATAATGCATAAGAGTAAACTCACCCTTTTCCATTTGCACAGAACAGTTTGCTGTACCCTTGAAGCTATTTGTTATTCAGATAATAATATGTAAATACAGGAATTTATCCTTGACTATTAAAAAAATGTACAGCAAGTATTTAATATTAAAAATTCCAGCTCCTTTTGTTTAATTTTGACTATCTTGCTGCCTCAGCTGGTGTTGCTGGTGCTGGACAGAGGCTGAGTGTTACCTGGAAATGCAGGGCAATAAAAAAGTTTTCAAGGTAACTGCTGCAGAGCTCTTCATGAATTTCATTACGGGTTTGCTGTCACGCTGCAGTGTAGTGGTAAGGAGGAGAATAGAGGAATGCAATAATTTTCTACTATCACTTCAGCTAACAATGTTTTTTATGGTCTTGGGAGGATATACAACAACGTTTGGCAAACAATCCCTTCTTTAATGGGCTCCAGTGTATTTCACAGGAGACCAGCTTTAATTTTTGGTTAAATTCAGTTATGCAGCAGAATGTTTCTTTCTACCTATGTACAAATACAGGATGGTTGGAGGAGTAAACCACCAAATGGGAGGTCAGCCATAAACTGAATTAACCCACCCCACCACCGCCTGCCAAAACTGTAGTGAGAAGCTCTTTCATCTTGACTTGTCCCAGCTGCTGCAAGGCTGGTTGTAGCCCTGAAAGGTAATACTCTGGTAATCACAGTGCTTTGCTGAGGTGGTGCACAAGCTCATTTGAGTAACCAGCAATGGCCTTGAAATGTTTGAACAGTAGTCACGGGCCTCCTCTTACTTTAAGTGATCAATTCCTATCAGAGTGGAAACAGAACCAAGTTTATGGTATGTGGGAAGAATTATGGTTCAAACAGAGCAGTGTTCCAAGAACAAATGCATAAAGAACATTGATTTAGCACTGAAAACAGGAGTATTAAATCCATGATGTTTAGATGCGTTATATGGGATTGAGGAGAGAGCCTGGTGGCAGCAGCAGAGTGTTTATGAAAAGTCTGAGTCGGGCAGAGAGGACAAAGGAAGGTGCATGTGCTGGATGTGGGTAGGAAGCTGCCTGACAATCAGATGATGGAGCACATCCAAAGCTCTCCATGAACTCTGGATCAGGATCCCATAGGATAAATCATTAGGCAACAGCAGTCAAATGCTGAAGTGCAGGTGGGACTTTACTCCTCTCCACATCTCCCCCAGTGATACTCACAGGATTGTTCTCTGTGCATTATAACCACTCCATGAAATGTCCTATTCGAGTGAGGCACCTAAGCCTGTCTTATCTTCACTGGCGTTATTCAAAACTAGGAACATATTTAAGTGCTTCGTTGGACTGGAGCCTAATTGCACTTTTATAGCTTTTGTTTAAATTAAAGGCTAGTTAGAGGTGAAAAGCACACTATTTGACAATTTCATGCACTTAGAAGTTAAATGTTAACAACAGTTCCTTTCTAACTATTTATATAGCTTCAGTTTATATAACTTGAGAAAACTCTCCTGCTTTTATTTAGCTTTGGTAACATTTAGAAATGAAAACAGTTTTTAAAAATCCAGCAGCATTTACTGTCTAGCACACAGCTAATACCTAAAACACACACTTTATAGCAGCAAAACAGTGCAATGTGTGGGGATTTGTTATATTTATGAGCTCTTATCCTAATTAAAAAAAACCCAAACAGGTCAACA
The DNA here is from genome assembly GCA_013397115.1 of Edolisoma coerulescens. NCBI lineage: Eukaryota > Metazoa > Chordata > Aves > Passeriformes > Campephagidae > Edolisoma > Edolisoma coerulescens. The sequence goes on from VWZW01006989.1 coordinate 694,068, forward strand.
TGTGTGTACTTTTCACTCAGGCTGACAGAAATTAGGCTTACCTCCTAGACCAGGCAACGTAGTTAAGTCAGGCTGTGAATTTGAGCAGGCCGAGGACACTCAGAGCCTTTTCCTGGCTCTGAGAAGATTTGGCCAGGGCAGCATTTCACTGTTCCAGCAGTGCCCCTGCCCAAACCAGGCCTGCTGAGAAACCACTTCCCTTTTCACTTCATGTTTTCTGCTACCTTTTCTATCTTGTCCACAGATCACAAGCATTTTAAATTCACATCCTTGGTGTTTAGAGACTTAAACTAATTTGCCACCACAGAGAGAGCCAGGAGCGAGTTCTCTGCCCTGGGGGAACGGAGCATTGCCATTAACTGCGTGCCCAGCAGGCCCAGGTTCTGTTCACAGCCGTGCCCTTCCTCATCCCTCACCTGCAGCCACACACATTCAACCAGCTCCTTCCAGGCTGTTTGCTCAGACCTGCACTTAGAGAAGCTTTCCCCCCAGTGCCTCCATAGATTCCCAGGTCTGTGAGGGAAAGGAGTGGAGTGCTCCTCTCTGAGCAAACAGAACACAAATTCCCTGTCTCTTGGCACATGCGGGTTAATAACACCAAGGCAATAAGCCAGTGGAGTGGCCTGAGGTCAAGCATTTGTTTTCAGGCAGTGTAGAAAATGCAGGAGCAAAGCTTCAATGTCATTTTTATCTTGGGTTTAATGTAAACTGCACCATGACCCTCTGGGAGAACTGTGTCCTAATGAAACATCCACAGCGGGGATGAAAGCTTACTCCAGTCGCTGAGTGAGACAACTGTTCACCTTGTGGATGGAAATAACTAAAGTTTATGCCTTTCCTCTGAAATTTTAGGGGTACAGACTAACTTAGCAACAACACCCCAGAGTATTTTAGTGCACTGTTTTAATTATTATTGCTGCTATTAATATTCCACCATTACTCAAGTCTGAAGCACCGTGTCTGCCTGAGAGGTGTGTTTCACACCACCCCAGAGGCCAGCCCACTGCTGGGGCCTTCACAAGACAAAATGCATAAATGCAGACTAACAAAAGTCTAGGAGTGTAGGATAAATAATATTCTCATCCCCTGGAGCAAAGAAGAAAATAAACTAATTAAGGAACTATTTGACAACCTGAAGGCATCTCACACAGGTAAAATGCAATTCCAGAGGGTTTCATTTCCAGAAGCTGAGGAACAGGGAGCTTGTGCAGAAGTAATACACAGAGATGATATCTCCAGTAATTTAAAGCTGCTTAGTGCCTCACTGATAAATCCTGACACACCACCACCACCTGAAACTGTGGGTGCCTGTCTTAGACCAAGCTCCTTCGGAGCTGCATTTGGCAAAGTGGCTTGGATTGACTGTGGTTTGTTTTTGAGACCACAGCAGAAGGTCTAGAAGCAAGGTAACAGGAAGACAAGAGCATTTCAGAGAGCTGGAGGAATAGAAAATAGAGTCCCCACACTTCAATATCACAAAACTTTCCAACAGCTTAACTGGCAGGTGCTGTTTCAGAGAAATCAAACCTTGGAAAGTATCTAGATCAAGCTAACCAAGACAGGGAGCTAACATTTGCCAGCCTGTATCTGTCAGGTACTTCTGGCTCTGGCTACTTTTAAGAGTCTCTCACTTTTATTAGCACTAAATTCACTCAAAACAGGAGACACAGGCAAAACAAGCACGAACTGACACTATTAAAACGAAACACTGCATCAACCTGGAGTTCACAATTCAGTTTTATTTCAGACAGAAGAGTAAATTCTCTGACATTTTGGCCTGTTCATGTTTTTATCACAAAGACACAAACAACAACTAAAAAACCTTGAGGTTATGTGACCTGAAACCTTGACTTTCCTATACTCTGAAACCTATCCAAATAAAATAGGAAACAGAACTCACTAATTTTTAAAGCTACATCAGGAAGACATCTGGAGATAATACACACCTCACACAGTCAGCAGAACTAAATTTGCATACACCTTTTAAGAAAGAAATAGGAAACATTATTCCAAACCATTAGAACTCCTTCAAAGCCCTACAAAGAATCTCAGGTGTAGTGTAACAGAGATACATGCAAGGAAACATAAAAGGAAAAAAAATACTGCCCTGAATTCATTGCCTGTCTTGTTCTGTTACTTCTTTTTATCCTGTAATGTGATATCATGGAGTGTAACATAACATGACAGTTCAGAAATTTACAGGAATACCCTTTTCTCCCTGGAAGTGATAGCAGGCAACAACCAGCCATGGGCTCAGGGGATGGAAATGAAAGAAATTCTAAAATGCCAGCACACAGCTGCATGCCCTGGCTGGATCTCAGCAGTGCTCCTGCACTACAGATATGCATTTACCTAGGAAAGAACAGCTCTCACAATTTGTAGACAGCACCCCACCATTGCTCTTCTTTAGGAGGAAATACTCTTTCTGCCATGGAAATATTGTGGCTTTCTGTTTTTAAGTTCAAGAAATTACTGCAGTCTCTAAAGCATGCTTTAAAAGAAAAACAACCGTTTAAGGTACTTGTGAATGAGCAGGTCACACGAGACACATTTAGTCCGAGGATTGATAAGAAAAATTGAGGGATGCAAAACAGCTTTTTGGTCATCTTTTCTTTTCCTCCCAGCTGACCAGGCTGCCCCTGCTGGCAGGTCATTCTTCAATGAGAGTTGCTAGTACAGAAATCCTGTCTTGTTTCTGCACGCCTTAGCATGGAACACTTTTGGGCTGGATTCACCTGAAATCCCATTTAAGCTGGCTGCCCTAGGTTCCTGAGGGAGGGACTTCCAGAGGACATTACACTCTGTACATGATAAGCAATGCTGCCATGGCATCTCCATCGACTATACAGGCAGCCAAGTCGATCACCCTAAATTAGATGTCTAATTTCTAGTCAGTGTTATGCAACCCACCTTGGGTAAACTATTCATGTATTCAAGAGTACTTTCGGGTGCAGACAAATTGCAGGGAATGGCTTCCAGTCTCACTGCATTTAAACACAACATTGCAATCAGTTATTTTTCATACTCCCTAGTTAATCAAATTCAGCCTTCACTAAATCTACATTTATTAGTGCTGACAGTCATGCAGAACTTGTCTTCAACAATTAGTATACACAAAGGCACTGCAAAAATGTAGAAGAGGAAAATTACTGCATTTGAACATAAGGTGGCTTTTTGGAAAAGGTTGTTCATTTTTATGGTTCTTTTTAATTTAGCCTTCCTGGTGCTCCTTTCATCCCACGGGTCAGTGTTAATAATCAAGACCTATGTTATACACTTTGCAGTATAATTAAAGTCACTACTTAATTGGAAAGCCTAGCACTAAACAAAAGGGAATCAATAATGCATCTAATGGGAAAAGCCAGAGAAAACATCTATCAAGTATCAGAAATAACTGCGAGATACTGCCACGTGCCCAGCACTGCTGCTATGGAGACAGCCTGGAGTCTGGTGATGGGGAGGCTCTGCTCACAAGCCATGTCCTGCAAAAAACTCTGGTACTGGCCTCAAAAGGGGATAGAAGGTTTCTCAAAATTCTTTCTATTATTATTATTTATTATGGGAAACACAGTCACTGTGTTAACCTGTTTCTCAGTCTTCTCACTGGAGTAATTTAACATTCCACAGCTAACTAAATATACCAAGACCTAAAGGTGACCTGGGACTTGGGAAGCAAAGATTTGAGCCCACATTCCAACTAATCAATCAGTATTTGTGCAAGGAGAGCAGAGCTCCAGCAGAGGTTGGGAGAAGACCTGAAGCACCTTCACAAACAGGGTCAGGGCACGATTCCAGGACTCAGTGACAGCTACAGACCGTGCTAGTGCAGAGCACTGGGGTGCAGGTGCTGGCAGTACCTATGACTTACTCAGAGTTTTCTTCCCCAGCCAAAGAAACAGGTGATTTTTGTCCTCTCCTTTTGAGGGCTTTGCACAGTTCCAGTCTGAGCCCTTTACAGCCAAACAAGAAACATTTCCCAAAATGCAGTGATAAGCCTGTGGCGTACACAGGGATACACAAATAAGCACAGCTGGCCCACAGGCAGCAGCGTGAGTGAATTTAGGTTGTCAGCTGATATCCCAAACGATCTGAGTCAGAACTACAACACCAAAGGCTGAGGAGGAGCTGGTCACAGCCCAGCTCACCGCAGAGGAAGCAGCACAGGGATTTACTCAGTCCACACCAGTTCCTTCTGCTCTTGGGCAAGGCAAAAGTCAGCTGAAACTTGGCTACATCTCTCTGGGGCTGTATCTGCAGTTGTTCACACAGATAACGTGCGTGCAAAGGTGATGTTTGTAGGGAATTCACAGCCCGAGGAAAATGCCCAGCCCGTGTAACTTGGCAAAGCTGGTCAACAGCTACAGAAAATCCCAGAGCACGTGTACACACCCCCCTCCTTCGCCCTGTTCAAAATCCACATCTGGACATTGATTTGGGATCTAATTAAAACACTTCAGTTAGTTTCATCTCTTACTGAATTTCCCTCCAATAAACAATCTTAATCTGCTGCCCAGAGGTAATTCTGTCTGCTCCATTTTCTGTCTATGATTTTCCTTCCCTCTGCTTCAATTTACGTCATCTGTTCAGAGTGTCCAAAAGAGGGATTTTTCAGAATTTTAGCATGGTTTTTTAGATTGATTGAGAGTGGGTGCAAAAAAGAAGTCAAATGCTTTCCTATAAAAAATAAGCCTAATTGAAATCAAAATATCATGCCTATGCTTTGATTGTGAAACATTGTTCTGCTTAAAAAATTGAAATGCTTAATTTCAGCTAATGTTTCACTTTACTGTGACCTGATATTTAATCTGAAAGTATTGGTAGAAGCTAGTAATGGAAAATTCATCATTTCAAGACTGATTTTTGAAGTGGGAAACTAAAGGTTTCATTGGTCTAAACACTTTGTTTACACAGACATTTGACAGAAGATGTTCAGCCTAGCACAAAATATTTTTAGGCAATTTTTTTTTTTTTTTCACTTGTCATTTTCTGCTAATCAGAAATTCTGATTCCTGGAAAGCTCTGGGTCTGTTTCACTTCAAATATTCCTTGTGAAGAAGCCCATTACATTGCACTCTCGTTAACCTGGAAAGAATCCTATGGGTCTGTTTTAATTTGGAGTTTCTTGTGTCATTTCTCTAAGTGGCTCAAAGAACACCCAGCGTCCCCAGAGGATCTGACAAACGGGTCACGAGGCAGAGCAAGCAGCAGAGGTGGGGAAAACCAAACAATCCCAGACTTAGCCTTCTCCAATGCACTGATCCAAAAGCTGATGCTCTTTGAAAGCCATCTGCCTTCACGGCCAGCTCCTGCAGCGACCTCCAGCACGGCCGGGGGGCCACAGCCTGACCACACCACTGACCCTCCTCCCAGCACACAGAAACTGCAAACACACAGATGATGTGGCTCGAGAGAGCTGCGGACTGATGGCTCAAATATCACAGGGACTCTGCAGAGATCTACCACCAAGCATTAAAGGGGATGGTTCTGCCTTCTCAGACGGCCGGAGCTCACGGGTCACTAAGGACCATCTCTGACAGCAAGGCTGCTCTCCAGCTGCTGGCCTCACTCGAGCTGCTGTTATTAAACCTTTGAATGAACAAATCAGAGGTCTATTTACCAAGCCTGCCCCCTTGATAACACCATTTGATCAATTCCAGAATTCTCTTTGATAGGTAATTAAAAAAGCTTTTCCTTAGGTATGGAGTGGATTGAACCATTAATTACACTTCACAGCCCCAGAGATGCAATTCTTTTGCTATTGTGAAATGTCTATAGCAAAACACAAAAATGCTTGCCTCCATAAAAGAACTGAATAAATGAAAGCAATTTCCTCGAGACCCAGATTTCTCTGTGCTTTATGGCTAAAGACTTCAGTTGCCACAGCATTAATAAGTTTGTTCTTTAGGGCTGAATTTTCTCAATACAAACATCCCTGCCCGTAACACAAAGAAATATCTTCTTTGGCTGATAGAGCCAGCAGACTGAATCCATATATTAATATTATTGTTATCACTGAACTGCCACAATGCACTCGGCATCCAGTTGAACAAAAAAAAGATCAGTTAAATTAAAGATCCTCACCAAGCAGCGACAATTTTGTGTAAAAGCCAATTTAGCCATTATGGAAGCTCCAGGATCATATTAACTTTTCTCAAAAGTATGCATAATGCATCACAGCAAGTGGTTTTGACAAGTGCCTGAGTGTGTGTGTCTGTGTGTGTGGATGTGTCCTGCATGTAAAGAAACCCCTGAAGTTATTTAAGTTGCAAAGTAAAGTGATAGAAAGATAGAAAATGCCGGATTTACAGGTGTTGCACCTGTTCAATTCAACCCCTTGCTATCCAGCCTGTGCATCAAAATGAACAGGGGAATTGATGTTATCCTGAGAGACAATGCCTATGTTTGAAAGCATCTGGTTAGCTGACACTTCCCAATTTTCCAGCATGCTACACTCTAAAACAAACAGCTTTTGTAAGTTTGGGGGCCTTTTCTCCTGTCTTTGAATGACATTCCCTAAGGTTTTGGACTTTTTCTGCTTTCTTCATCTTTGATAAAGTCAAAATCCACTGTCACGTGGGGCTTTAGCACCTCTGCCTTCATGCATGGCTGGGAAGGATTGAGCCCGATCCTTTGTTACTGGAGCAGAGGCTGATACTTTGTGCTAGAGCTGGCAGAAGTGGAGGCTGTTGTTCCCCCAAAAGGGCAGGAGGATGAATTCTGGCAGCCTGCTGTAGCCACACAGGGAAACCTGTTCTCCTCTGCTCAGGGCCTGCAGGGGGGTTAGGTGGCTGACTCTGGGAAGTGCAGAAACTCCACCAAAACCTCAGCTCTGCTGCTCCATGTCTGGATTTGACTGTTCAGTCAAACATTGTCCCTTTGACATTTTGGTAAGAAAAGGCATGGGCAGCCCAGCAGGTTTCACAGCATTCCCAGGGGCAGGATTCAGGACTATTCTACACCTACATGTATTGGGAGGGATAACTGACATGAATACATGTTCTTATGCTTTCCCACACACAAGGTTCATCGGCACCAGTGGATTATTTTCACTCAGTGCTCAGCTTTTTTGATCACGACACTCATTTTATATATGGAAGAACATATATGGAAATTAATCCAATAACACTTCACCATCAAATAACACTTTTCCTGGAGAACTATAGAGCAAGCTCTAGCTTAGCCATGTGCTTCCAAAACAAAAATAACCTGTTCCTTGTGAGAAAGTGTTCTTTTTCTCCCATTGCATGGAGGGAATAAGATGTGTTAGTGAGGGCTAGAAGTCCTGCTAATACTTTACTGCTGGGAAGAGAAATCAGGATGTTAAACATTCTGAGCTCTCTGGAACATATTTTCTACAGTGGTATAGCCCTTAAAAATTTCAAGTATTATATTATTTATACATCTCTGATAGATAATTAAAAATCTCTGATACTGAGAAGAAAAAGCTGAGATATATTTATTATACCACGCTAGAATCAAACTACAATTTTGTAATTATTGTGTGATTTGTAATCACAAGCAAGCTGTTTACTGCCATTGCCTCTATTTGGCACACAAGCACAACGTGCACAAAATTTGCTCTTGTCTCCTGTACTGACAGAAATTCGTACCCTGAAGAAAAGGTGTCTGAGCTAAAAGGAGTATCTGCAGTGGCAGCAGCAGGTAGGGAAGCAGAACAAAATGTGGGAAAAGCATCTCGAGGGCAGGAGTACCCACCCAGGCTTGAGACTTTGCTGCAGTGGAAGGACAGGGAGGTGACTCCAATTTAGGAGCCTTCATGGTCACGCTGGCTGACTCTGCACCTCTGTAGTGCAACATATTTTTTAATTTGCCGCATGGGGACGAAAATATCTCCTGAAAAGCAATTAAACTGCCAAATGTTTATGAACCTATGCTTGTAGATGGAACAGAAGGCTTATTCTATCAGAATAAGATAGTGGACAACAGTAAGAGGGGAGTTCAAATGAGCTAAAATACAATATTTCTCATCAAGCTTGGAATATTACAAGTCCCAAGCTTGCATACTGAAATCATGTTTACTTTCATAAATTGTGCCTATGCAATGCAAACTTGAGTATAAATTCTCCCAGTTCGTATCTTTAATACCTACTGGTGTGTGCAAATACATAGATTGAATATTTTAAATAGAAGCCAGAATGGAGAGAAAGTAGAGTTTAATACTTTGGGAATGCAAATTCAGGTAAGGGTTTTTATTCACAGGCTGGCCATGCACTTTGTACATGCCTTGGACATTGATTCTACCCTGCTTCTCAATTTAAAAATGAAAAACTCTCTCTTTTAAAAAATGAACAGTTCTGGGAATTACATGAATGTAAATCACAAGCAAACTGAGAAGTCCTCAGCAACAGAGAGGGGACACCACTGGGCAAGTCAGCACACAGAGAAGCTGGACAGGGTTTTTCAAAGCCTGTCTCAAGCTCCTGGAGGTTCAATTCTCTCCAAAACATAATTAGAGCAGAGTGTCTAAACCAAACTCAGCTTTGGTAGGTGTCCTTCTGATGCTGGGGGCCGCACAGCTGCATGAGGGTCCAGGTGGGGTCTCACGAGAGTGGAGCAGAGGGGCAGAATCCCCTCCCTTCCCTGCTGTCCCTGGTGAGGGATCAGCCCAGGACACGCTTGGCTTTCTGGACTCTGAGTGCACTGGGCCATGTTGAGCTCTGTGTCAACCAACACCCCCGTGTCCTCCTCCTCAGGGCTGCTCTCAATCCATCTAAGTGGGCAAAAGTCTTCTTATACCAAGGCCTTCGACCTTCTCCAAACTTTCACTCATTTTCCACAGCAAATTCAGTCTGAAGGGCTTTCCTGTGACTCATAAGCATCTAGAGACAAGTGCAGCAATTGCAGCATCTAGATCTAAGTCAAACCACCTCAGAGGTGTCAAAACACAACAAGGAAGGCAGTTCTCCCAGGAAATCAGACATTTAATCGTGTGCCATGCCCTTATGAGATACCCACAATGAGAGAATGGGAGAATGTCAAAAAGCTCATCTGAGTGACGCATCAAAGCTTCTGAGGAAAACTGTGGGAGAGCATAATCTGAAGTGAAACATCACTGCATTGCAAATGGTCTCATGCCTCTGACAGCTGCTGAGCTGGATTTGAGCTCTGCAGCCTTTGCTTTTGCATTTCCTAGCAGAACACATCTCATTTATCCTCATCCCCTGCCCACAGCAGCGAATAACAGCCAGGTCAAACCTCACCGACCTCCCTTTGGGAAGCTTCACTTTGACTTTAAGGGTCTCTGGGCCAGATCTGATGCACAACTCCAATATTTACAGACTCCTTTTTCTCCAGCATAATCCCATGGTGGATTTTTATGATACATCACGAGAGAAGGAGGAATGAGACCATTGAATAAGTCAGTGTACGTGCATCAAATGGGGTATCAAGGTAAATTGTTTTCTCTTTGCCACTTCCGTTACCTGGGTTTTCTTTTCTGTAGCAAGGGTTTGAGAAAACAAACACTGAGTCAATTCTTCTGAGATCAGATTAATATGTAACACAGCTAATGAAATTTCTAGTTAAGCTGAAGTTTTGTTTTTGGCAGCTTGAACTGCCTAAAATCCTAATTCAATTGCAATCTACTCACAGAGCACAGCTGTTTTGCTTGGCTAAACTTTTCTCACCACTTAATAAGATACTTTTTTATTTAACTTTCAGTTCTGCCTAGGAGCCCCAGCGGGTCTTTTAAAACAGAAGATTATTATTAGAAATTAATTAAGTATTCTTTTCAATTCTGTCTCCTGAGAGCAACTAGGCATTGTTGCTGATCTCCTCCGCATTAAGACATTACTGATTGTCATTCATGGGATGGCAGTGCGGATGTCTCATCTGGAAAATATATAACTCCATAAATATGAAAGATCTGAAAGTTATTTAATACAAAATACAATAAATCAGGGCAAATAATAAACATGTAATTGCAATGTCAAGCATAGCACAGGCGTGTGGAGACTATAAACACTGGAATAAAAATAGACACACATTCCAAAGACAAAAAAAAAAAAATCTTACTGCAATTACAGGACGCTGATGGATTGCACTCAGTCCATGTTTCAGCACACTGCAAACCCTGACTAAACCATTCTAAGAGTATCAAACACAATTAAAGACAGTTGACTTGATAAGCTGGGGTTATTTTTAAGGGACTGGTGACCATGAAGTGCTTGTTGCACTGCCCCCCTCCCACTGCACGTGACCACAAGAAGCTCAGACTAAAGCTGCCACCTCCGAAGGCTTTTTCTAAAGGAATCAAACCCAATAAGCATTGATATCCTGATGTAGTTTTTGATCTGAGGCCTTGAATGTGCATATGAATGCACTACTGACAGAATTAGCTATGCATTTAATATGGCACTTCCTGCTTGAGATGGCAGTGGTCTATTTAATTTTCACTCGGCTCAGAGGTGTCTGTACAAGTAACTGCTGTCATATTCCAACCAGGAAGGGATGTGAAGAGAAGAATGCCACCATGGATCAACAGAACAACAACCAATCTCTTACTCCCAACAATAATGCAGAATTCAACTTACTTTTTTGGTCTGTAGTCAGGGATGGACCTGTCCAGTGATATCCTGTCACTGAGTTGGGCATTGTAACCATATTCTTCATACTTAGTCTCGGATTCATGGCTGTCATCTCTCAGGGTAGCAGCCATTCCCCCCTGGCCCAAGCCTCCTGGGCCTTCAACTAATCCCATGGGCTTTGCCAGACCTAAATGAAATAGATTAAAAAAAAAAAATCAAATTATTAATATAAAGGATATGGATAGAACCTCTTCTGTGACCACGGAATATTTTCAGATAAATGAGATCTGAACTCCCAGGAAGCTCAGCTCTGAAACCCTCATGGCTCTGTGGAAATTATCCTCAGCTTTTCAAACCAGAGTCCAAGTCAACACATCTTGCAGTATCTGTTCTTAATGAGCAAACTATAAAGAATCAATTAGCAGCTTTCACGATTTCTTCTTTTTCCATAATGCCTAATTATTGTTAAGATAATTAAGAAAAAATTTTCCCCATAAGAACTGGAGGGTTTCCCTGTGTAGCCCATTATAGCTTCACTCATTTTAAGGGAGAGATGTTGAATTTCTACCCCATGTGGATGTGCCAGTTTAACTCCACCTTAGTGTCAGTTCTGGTATCTGCTCTGTGACCCCAAGACCACTGCAGCTCTGGTCAAGGTTTGGTTCCTGTGTTGGGGACACAGCTATAGACTGGTCACCAGCTTCTGCTGGGTAGGAAATACAGGATAAATCTGATTTCACTGCCTGAGTCAACAGATGGGTTGTTTGGATTCAACCACACACCCTGCCCAGCCTGTTCCCACAAAGATGTGCTAAAACTATTTTAACAGAGCTGACACTGTCTCTCACCTGGGAATCACTCCAGATTTCCTCCATACTTCACATCTGACAAATGAAATATGTAAGATACTCAGCTCCGTACAGTTCATAGCAGCAGAAAGTTTGGACACTTAGTACATGCTGAGAAATTAGCCAGTCAACAATGCATTTACAGGTTTCATTCACTTGTCAACTCAAAAATAAAAGTAAAACAAAACTAAACCAACATAAAAAATGCCCATACGATCACATCACCAAGAACCTCTTCCATGGCAACAGGCATTTAATTTGGTGCTGAATTCTCATAAATAAGCTCCTCAAATATCGTGTGTTTAATGTCAAAGCTTTCCTTTCCAAAAGGCTCGCTACCAACAAGTCATTATAAGAGACAAAGTTATTTATAATAATCTTGGGAATACCATACAGGAATGTGTGACTCTCCCCCAAATAATTTACGACACCAAGCAAAGCAATTAGAGTTTGACCTGCTGAACATTTTTCAAATCAAGACTTTTTCAAGAGGAAAAGTCATTATTTTAACTAAATGATTAAAAAGAAAGAGAGAAACTGTCAGCATTTGGTAGCAACAAATACACACGGCAGTACAAATGTGGGACTGGCTTCTCCAAGTCACATTAGGGAGGGAAGTTCAGACCCTCATGAAAGAATTCTCTTGCATCTCACTGCTAACAATGTCCTTAATTGTTACAGCTCCATCACCATCTCTGTTTAATGACAGGACAGACCAGAGAGACAGTGGTTCATTATTGGTCTGAAAGAGTCAAGTTGTGCATTTTTACTGCAGTGCTTATAGCAAAATCCTGTGCTAATATAAAGTGCAACTACACAGTCACAAATCAACATAAAAGGGCTGAGCACCTGCAGTACTCAGGAATTCTGCTACTGAATTTCAGTCTCTGCCCGCAGAAATACATAAATACTGCAATCAGTGGTCCTGAGTCAGGACAGACCTTGCTTGTGTTTGTGACCTTCTTCATGCTCCTCATCACCATGCACTGAAACATGACTAAAACTCAAGACTTGTCTTGATTTCAAACCACAGAAATTCTTCTAGCTTATTAAGCGGAGCACTTCAATCCATGTTCAGTGTTTCTGGAAATATTTTAGGGCGCTTCATTTTGAAGAAAATTGTTACAGTTATCCTTTTGGTTCCAATTTAGGATGAGAGGCTACTTGGCACTTTGACTTGCCTTTGGAAAAATTAGAACAGAGGGCCCTCCATGCCTGGCCTGACAATGATTCCTTGCTCAAGTAATTACAGAAATTACATGTCTGAGACTCTAAATCTCTCCCCACCCAAAAGGAAAAACACAGCAGCCTAATCTTCCTGCATGATACAGTCTCAGACATCACCAGCAGTGATGCTGCAAGCTCTGCTTTACATGCCCAATATAGGGAATCTTAAAGGGGGCTCAGTTTCAGAGAAAAGTCAGCAGTTCCCTCCAAAAAAAGAGTCAAATTAGGCACTTTAAAAGTCAAAACTCCTGAAAACTTGACAAAGCCCATGTCCTTGAAAGACCATAATGTGGAAATTCATTTGATGATCATTTGGAATCATCTGGGCTAGGTTCTGATATAACATCAAAGCAAATTGAAGATGACTTCATTAAAATTAACTGACCTGCTTTAATGAAAGGGTCTCCAAGATGTGGTGTGCTCATTCAACTTGAAGCAACAATTTAATTCCAGGAGTTGAAAACTTTATTCTTCACACTACATGTTCTTGCAGTTTATGGAACAGAACACTTGAGTCTTTATGGCACAAGTAATGTGAGAATGAAACTGCCAACCCACAGGAAGCATCGAGCACTTGGCTATTTTACTTCTGTGAGAATCATTTAGACAGCCTGCCAAACCATGCATAATGAGAATTATTTCATATACCTTTTCCTAAATCTGATATTCTAGCTCTTTGTGTTGCTAATCTGATCTTGTTCTGGGAAGGAGTGATCATATGTCTGACTTGCTCTCAGAGCATATTGCTGTGAGGTCTTTGCTCCATTCCTTACCCAAACTGCAGCTTAGTCTGACTGACAGTTATCCCAGCAATGCAATAACATTGACCAATACATAGCAGCAATTAAACAAATGATATCACATTGCTTCCTTCTTCAAGAAGAGCACTAAAGTGTCTCTAGAAGTTCTTAGGAACAATGAATATACTGTATTTTATATATGTGCATGTGTGTTGGATGCAGCAATTACAGGCAATGTTCCTCAATGCATGGTCAGTTAGCCAGACCCCATATAACCAAGTCTCAAATATTTGCATTGCATTTTCCATCTCAAAGTTGATTTGCTGTTGCTTCAGCCAATGTCTCCTCAACAGAGAGCTTTTTCCCATCACTCTCTAAGCCAAGATGATGACTTGCTAACCTCCAAATCCACAGTTCCTGCATTGGTCGGCCTTCTAACAAAACTGAAGAGCAGTGACAGTTCAGCAGCATCTTCCCAAAAATAGGTTGGTATTAAGAGATGGGGTCAGGAGACAGGTGATGGGATGAGCATCCCCCAGTCTGGCTGAAGCAGAGGCTGAACACGTTCCAGCACATCCCCCAAGCCCTCATCTGAGAGAACTCTTCTGTTTTCTTCTTTTTTTGAAGCTTATTGCAGACTTCCAGATCCTCCTCTTATCTTTGGGTTACTCACCTACAGTCCTAACTTGCACCCATTTTTCTCATTGGCATAAGAAGCCAATGAGGGCATGGCACAGCAGCTTTGCTGACAGCCAGAGCCAAGGATTGAGATCACGGGGCCAGCTCTGAAATGGGGATGTGCAGAAAGGGGATGCCCAGTGAGCCACTATTTTTAAAGCTGTCTTTTCTTTAAAATTTCTAGACTAAAAATATCTGCAGCTGATACACTGGGAATGGTCACAGCCCGTTCAACGCTGCAGATGACAATGAGGTCACAAATAATTAGTGTCTGTCATTCATTTCAAATTTATTGCTCTCACTGCAGAGATTTCTGTGTAGGACAGAAATTGTTGGGAGAATGGAGAGCAGAACAAACCAGCCTTAGTTCCTTAACCAGATTAATTACTCCACAGAATGCACGATTTTCTAGGAAGAAAAGTGATCTTCTATTTTTCATCATAAACCCTGTCACAATGGGAAAAGTACTAAGGAGATTTATACGAGAAACTATGGCAAAAGCTAGATCAGATTATGGCTGTGATTATTTTACTATCATTTTTTCTTATTTGCAACACAATTACAGGCAGCTGTAAATCAGGTTCAGCCAAGGTTCTCAGACAAAATTAAACTTTTGACAAATCAAAATAAAAATAAATGATTGAAAATAATAATAGAATGTCAGGACACTGACAGAACTGATGCAAAATCTCTGAAATGCCCTTGCTGGCCTGTCTCAGCCTTAACTTGAGAAGGGCTCCAAAGCCAGACTTCTGAGCTTTATCTACACTTAGATCATCTGCGCATTTGAATAATTACAGGAAAGTATTTCAGTTTCTAGCACCTTAAAAGGAGGGGATAAAACATTTCCTTCTGAAAAACCTGGCATAGGTCAGAAAACCTGACATAGTCACCCAGCAGTTCTACCTGTGACTCCTGAAACTCTTCTCTCTTTTAAACAGGAAACATAAAACTCATCAGCAAAACAGTTGTTTCCTTCCTTTTCCAATTATTATTTCTCAACTGAAAATATCCCTGCATACCATGTAAGGCAACAAAAATCTTTGGATCCTAGCTTAACCAAGAAAAAAGAATCAGGGACAATAGCAACTCCACATAGATTGACAAAGATGACTTTTAGCATTTCCAGTTACAGCTTTGGAAAGAAGGAAAAAGGTTCAGAGATTCTGAAATAGGTTCAGTAACAGCTTAAACAAGACTCAGCTTACAATGTCTTTTAAAGGTATTTTTATATAAACCCACCTGTTTAGAGGCAGGAATTAGAGTAGTTGCAACTACTCAATCAGCCCTAATGCTTCCACCTTGAATTACTGTATTGTGCTAATTTTGTAATCTTGTTCTGTTGCAGGTAGAAACTTCAGATGAAGGTTACAGCCTCAATGAATGGTGAATCTGTAGGCATGGAGTGAAGCATTGATCTTCCTCCTTCAGGAGCTACGTTTTGGAGTGAAGCAGATGCACAAGAAAAGCAGCTGGTTGGAGGAGGAGGAATAAAAGTGCAACAGGAGTGAGCCATTCAACACCGGGCTAAAGGTCTCAGCTCACCAGCTGTTTATAACTTCATTTTAGGGATCCCTGAAAATAACTATTAGCTGATAATTTCTAAAAGAACACGCTCACACCAGAGAAAGGCTCGCTGGTGTTAACAGCCCCTTGCCTCTCACACACGCCCAGCACAGCCCCAAAGGCATAAATTCAGTGAATGCATTGGCAGCTCGGTGCACCAATATTAAACCTGAGAAAGTAAAAGCATTTTGCAGTTACTAGAATGAGGATCAACAATATGCAGAAGAAAAAGTCTTATTTGGAACTATTTCATTATTTGGCAGTGTTTCAGCCAACTTTGCAAACAGGGGCATGCAGCAAAGGGAGTTGGTAGTGTCTAGCTCGTGATTCAATCTAAATGTTAAACAGAGCCTGGCCCTTAATTTCTGCATATCCCAACTTTCCATATCCCAAATCAGTTTCTCCCACCATGACCCTGAAGCAAGCCTACATAACATGCAAGATTTGCTGCCCGGAGAAGTGATCTGAATTTTGCCCATATCAAAAGGTGCTCACTTTCTGAGTGAGAGGGAATGCTGAATGTGGAGGAGATTTATTTCACATACAGAAACATTCAGCAAATCACATCCCACAGGGATACAAGCTCCAACTTTTGGAAATTGGAGAGCAACAAACAAAACCCCATCTAATTTAAGTGACTCCAGCACTTCCATTTATCTGAAACCCAAGACACAGTCTTATTTTTTTTATAGTTGTAGTCAAGTTTGCTGCATCCTTGCTTGAAAAGTTTATGTCTCCTGGTGCCTGGTTTCAGCCCCAAGTATCTCTGAGGACGTATCAGGGAGAAGACAAACAGCATCCTGCAGCTGATGGCTTGAAAAGGAAAAAAGTACAGCAACTTGTAAAGCTGAAGCAGTTCATATGCAACTTCTTGGCTCTGAAAACAAGAGGGGCAGTGGTTTTGTAGCTTAACCTCATCTCCAGACCCCAATGGAAAGCCTGAGATCATATTTCTCAGTCTTGATGCCCAGGTGAGAGGCAGTCCTATAAGACATCCATCTGTGAGAAGACTGCTGAATGATGGTGAGGGGATGAAGTGATTTGGCAGCTCTGCCTGCAAGGGGGCTGCTCCTTTCCCACCCACAGAAGCTGCTCAGGCAGAGAGTGCAGAACCAGGAGCCCTGGAAATTATGTAGATTAGGACAAATTACCTGGAAAGAGGACTAATACCCAACCCCTTGTGTGCTTTGCCATATGCTTCTTCTTCAAAACAGGGACTTTTCCAGGTTGCAGAGAGCACGCTGAGACATAACATATGAATATCTGTCAAGTGCTCAAAATACATTATATGGAAAATTCCATGAAGATGCCCAGGGCTGTTCTCAGCATCTGGGCTGGAAGCTGACCCTTATTCCATCCTACACACTCTGCTCCCACCATACTGATGCTTTAATCCTTAAATCCTACATGGTAAGTCCTACCAGGACAGGATTTGGCCAGAACAGTTTTTTCCTTAGTGTTTCCATAGCATGTAGTCCAGACTCAGGATACCACTGCAGCAGATGCTACGTGAGCCCAAAAAGACAGCTCCCACCCCAAAGAACTCACCATCAATGGAGACAAGAACCAGAGACAAGAAAGATAATGAAGAAAGAAGACATGAAGACAACATAACATGGCCAAGGTGTTTCTGAAATGATCCCTTTTATAGAAAAGCTTGTGATAAAAGCTCCCTACTCCTTCAGGTAATTTTGAGATGATGAAAGGTGGCAGTTCTGTGTCTGTAGAGGAAAGGAGTCCATGGAGGCCTCTGGTAAAGCTGCCCCATGCCAAATGCAAGATTCCTACTGCATGACTTAACACTTGGAGGAAGAGGAGAGGAATAGCTGAGGAAATAAAGAGGCTGAGGGCCAGGTGCAGGAGACAGGCGTAGTAGGACAAGCTGTGTTAGTCATCTTGGCACAATGTGGAGAGGGATCTGGTTCAGCAGTGTTGACAAAAGGCCTGCTGGGGACAAAAAGGAACATGATGTCCTTGCAGAGCCATGCTCTCCCCGGATCTGCCATTCAGTGGTGCAGCACACACCACTGCCCTCTTACAGGCCTCATCTTTTGTTCCTTGGCTTCACAGAAACTGCAGCATTGCGTAGGCTACTGCCTCTCTAGACACAAAATTCATTAGTGCTTTTTAATTGGAAGAAATACTGTGGTTTTATGTACAGATATCTAATATCAAAAGTAATTGCTTTTATAGAACACTCATTTGGAACTGGTTTCCCCTTGAGATGAGAAAATGTATTCTAATTACAACAGATAATTCAGGAGGAGATAAACAGATTGACGACTGGAAGGACCAAGAAACAGCAGCTGTACAGTCCATTGGAGATGAAGATAAAAGCTCATTTGTGAGGTAGGACACTGATCCCAAATTTACAGAGAGGTGCCAGAGTTTTGCCAGAAATTTGATATAAACAAAAATCGATTGCCTCCTTAAGCAAGGAAGAGCTATGTGATATATTTTGAGAGACAAAATAAAAAGCCTCTACCCCATATGCATAATTTAAAATCATATGATTTTTTTTTAATTTTCATTTGAATGATCAAAAAGATCATTCACAGACAAAGATAACTTTGTTATCTTTAAATAAATAACAGATGCCACGATTCTTCTAGAAGTTTTAAAATCCCAGATGACTCGTGGTTTGTGCTGGTGAAAACATAAAATGGATTTTTCTCTTCAGGGCTTTGGAGGAAAGCCAGAAAACTCCTCTGGTGATGGCATGAATCTGGAGTTGAGGGGGAGGAGCTGAAATATTGGTGTATCTGCCTGGCAGCCCACTGATATTAAAAGGAGACAAAATCTGAGTGTCATCAGTTTGGCACCTGTCCTCTGGCAGTGGCCAATACCTGAGGCTTCAGAGGAAATGAAACACAAATGATAAAGCACTTGGCCAATTAAACTCTGCACAGTCCCTGGAAGCAGAGTTCCCTCCTGAACCCCGTAGGCAGGTAACTAAAACCCTGAAGCATAATATTAGATTACCCTCATTATCTTAACTCAGACAGGTAGAAACAGGGCATAAAACTACCCAGTGTCCTTTAAAAGCCCAGCCACTAATATTAGACTCAATGGGCTCCTGCAGCAATGAATTCTCTGGTACTGTCACGGCCAGAGTGTCACCGACTCACATGAAATGGATCATCCGCATCAATATATTAGATTTTCTTTAATTTTTCCAGGGAAACAGAGGTGAAAACTCCTGGGTAAAGTGATCATTGAAACAATAACAGAGCCATTCTAGAGGAAGGGAAAGGCACTTCTCCTTGAAAAGCTCCACGGTGCAAGAGCTAAAACTTTGGGGCTGTTTAATCAGATTCAGGAACAAGCTGGTCCAGCCAAGTTAAAGGGTTTTCATTTCATAAGTGAGGAAACTATCTTTTGAAAAGCAAGGAGTTTGCTTGTGTTAATCAAAGGTAGGGAAGGGAAGCAGTGGAGCACTGCAGGAAGGGAGCTGTGACCCAAGGTCTGGCAGGATGGAGCCCACAGCTGGAAAGCTGCTGTTCAATGCAATGACATTTCCTTGACCCTACAGAGCTGACTGCACACCTCTAACCATTAAAAACTCCCCTTTGACTTCTGATGCAATTCTGGATGAGAAGTCCCTGACTGCTCTATTCTCAGACCGGCTCCACTGCAACAGTCAATCCCACAGGCATAGTTTCCAAAAGGGAAAAAAAAATATCTTTAAACACAAGGAATAAAAAAAAAAAA
This sequence comes from Edolisoma coerulescens, assembly GCA_013397115.1. NCBI lineage: Eukaryota > Metazoa > Chordata > Aves > Passeriformes > Campephagidae > Edolisoma > Edolisoma coerulescens. Next base: position 713,385 of record VWZW01006989.1, read on the forward strand.
ATCTATTTAATTTCAGGTCCTATGCAGGTTTGTACTATTCCAGACTCCATTGTGCTGGTAATTAAAGTCCAAACTCATCAAAGGCTCTACCACATCTGACATTGCCCAACCTGCCAAATTACTGCTTTCAGCCCAGGATTCACCCTTGGGTCTCTGTCTCAGAGGGATTTTGTCCAAGGTTAAGGAATACTCTTCTCTCCTTCTCAAGGGTGTTTGGAGAGCCCCGACAAGGGCCAGACAAGCCCATCTCCTGCAGCATCATTTTGCAATCATGCTCCACATTATTTGCAGACACTCATATGCCTCCCTGCTCATTTACCTAAACAGCCTGCTATTAAATTAAACTAACATAATCACACAGATAGCTTTCCCAGCAACAAAGTCATATAGAGCACTTTGCCATTTGTATGGCTGAAAAGCTCCCGGTTGCTCAGCTCATTTTGCACAGTAGAGGATGGCAGCATTAAACCCAGACGTGGGAGCTGCTGGAACTCCGAGTCACATCGTGCTTGAAAGTGGATCTCGATTTTCCACTGTTGTGAAATTAGTCACCGAGTTCACCCCTGGCAATGCAACCACAATAAAGAGCCAAAGTTACCAACTACAGACCTGCTGGCTACATCCACTGCTCTCCCCCCGTGCTCCAAGAGTCACTGCCCGCTCTCCCTGCTGGCCACCAGAGAAGGAAATGATCTGACAAAGTCCCTGGGTTTGTCAGAGCAGGGCTGGCTCTCTATCTGCTGCCTTTCCATCTTATCACCGGACATTTCTCCGCGGGAATAGATGGGAGAAGAGATCAGCTGCCACTGAGGATGTGAGATTTCAAATGCTTCCACCCAATCTCTTGAAAAACAGTTAATTTGGATATTGGTTTTCACAGGAGCCAGAGAGAGCCTCGATTCCTCCCCTCTCCTGTCAGTGTGGTATTGCCTTAAAAGCTCTGTAAAGGTGACATACTACTTTTTTTTTTCTTTTTTGCATCATTGCACATTGGTTTCAAAACATACTCATTTTCCTGACAGACTGTCTATTTTAGATCTGTAGATATGTGTATTTTTCTTGACCTGTCTTTGCATTCTTCTTTCTCAGGCACATCTTTGACACCTCTCAGGGAGCTTGGCTTGGGAATTTGGTTGAGACAGAACTCGCATCTCTGCTTTTCCTCCTCTCTCCTCCCTTCACTTTATTTTCATATCTCATGTCAACATACACCACAGCTGTGCCTTGCCTGTCAATGCCAGGCTGCAGTGCCTCCTTCCATCAACCCCTTAATGTGTGTAGGATTTAATTTTCTGCCAGCAGGACAAGTCACCTCAAAACCAAACACAGGACACATTTGAAACAGCAAAAATACAGTCCTGAATCCAGCATCTAAACCAAAACGCTTACAAATTAACAAATTACGGCAGATTTGAAGCTAAATTGCATGAAGAAAGCTATTATGCAGAGACCTCCTAATTGATGAGATGAAGTGACAGCCACATTTATAGCAGATCTATCTACTAGAGGATGCGTCCAAAAAAAGGTCTGAGTCTCTCCTGCTCACAGAGCAGGAATAGAAGGAGTCCACAGTGCTGAGAATCTTACTTGGTTTTGAAGTGCCTTGCTATTGTTCAAGGAAATGCTGAGTCTGGATTTGGTTTTGGCTCTAGAAAGGAAAGCTTTAGCTCTTTATATTCATAAAAGAAAGCCTATTTAGAAATGAAAGACACGATGTTGCATGGATAGCTTATAACATACAATTAATCAGGGATTTATCAAGGACAAATAAAAAGAATTAGGTACCACGTTCTCTGGGGGAAGCAAATCAAAGGATGAGATAGCTTTGCAAAAGAAAGGAGAAATGAAGATAAATAGCAATTGCCAATAAATTTGAGAAAATAAAGATGTAATGTTCGGGAAAAAATATTGGCACAATGTTTTATTTAAAAGTGGTGATAAAAACATTGCTTACTTTGATTTCTGCCCTTTCTGGTTTATTGTTGATATAAAGATAAATTGACTCAGACTTCCAGGAGCTGGAAAGCTACAATCCACTATTACAGGCACTTAAAAACCAGCCCTGCTATAATAACTGATCCATTATTAACAAGATTGGCTTCATTGCATGTGGGTATTTGTACGAATTGACTGTGAGCTAGGGCTGGTTTGGGCCCTGACAAACCCACAGCAGGACCACTGGGCCTGCCTTGGAAAAGGATGCATTTGGTAACCATGTGCTGCTTTGATCCACCTACAGAGCACGTTTAACTTACCACACATTTATAGAATTCAGATCATATGTAGACAATGGCCAAGTTCTTGAAGTTTTGGATCAACCTTCTTCAATTTACCCTCCTAACGCCACTGACTGCAATACTGCCTAGCTGGTTTCCACCAAGGCAACGTAAAAAGAAACTCAAGTTTTCAGAGACTCAATTTTTCTTTGAGCTTTCCTTTTCCCTATGCCAAAATTCCGTGAAAGAATGAATGTCCCTGTCCCCTGATGTGTCTCCGGTTTGTACTTACGACTACATTATGAGGTGTTAAATTACACAGTAAAGAGAGAAATGAGGACAGTGATAGAAGGTGCCTTTATACAGGAGAAGATCATCCTTCAGCGGAGAGACTGGTATGAATCAAAATTTGAATTTCAGAAACCCGAGTTCCGAGTTTACAGCTTGGGCTCATCACTCCTCAAGGACACAAAGCAGAGGCGCTCTCCGGTCACGCTTAAACTTCAGGTCACACCCACATTTCTCCTAAGCAGAAAGAGCTTCCCAGCACCAAGTGGTGCCAGAGGAAGGCAGGGCTGGGCCCCCCGGGCCATGACGGGGATGTGATGAGATGAGCAGGACGTGCGTCACGCTGCCGAGCACGGAGCGCGCGGGATCACTGCTCCGCTCATAGTTTAATTATTCACTCGCTACTGGAAGGCACTGAGACAGGCTAGTGGGACCCGAGTCTGCCATTTCAGCAGGCTGAAAATAAAGCAGGCTCTCCTGCAGTACTGGTGTAGTGTCAGGGAAATGTCATGCTGCTGTAGTTATTAACTGAAACAAGCAGGAAAGTAGAGAAAAAATGCTTGTGCTAACATATTGCCAATTAACAGAGCAAGCAAAGGAGTTCAATGTGGACATCTGAGTCTGGTTCCTTTTAAAGCTCAGAACTTAATTTTCATGATTGTGTTTAAATTAGTATAAATCCCATTTGTCACCAATATGATTTTTAGCTTGGTTTGCTGAGAAAAAAACATTTTGTGGGATCACGCTGTCTCCATTTGTCCATCAGTCTGCTTCCCTCTCCATGCTCTCCCCTCACTCTGCTCGTTAGATTTAGAGGACTGCTTCTAACTTCAGCCAAAGCTTGGCAGACAGTCAGGGGTCTCCAAAAATTACATTTCTGTGAGTGTCACAGAAGCCGACATCTGGGAAGAAAGTGCCATTAAAATGCTCCTACTGAGAGAAGAGGTTTGGTGAAAGATCAAACACAAGAGAGTGGTTGGAGTTGTTAGAGACCACCCAAGAACTCACTTGTGGGATGCCACCCCACAAGAAAGTCAGTTTTCTTGGTTTAGCCGCTCGAGGAATTAAACACATATTTTTGGGGTTAAATGTGTTAATTACTGGGTGTCTAGGTCTGTTGGATGCCTGGCAGTTATACACACCAGTGATTAACAACATCACAAAGTTAACCTGAGCACACAGATGAGGGGAGGGGAGCAGGGGAGCAGAGAAATGGGCTGTCACCACGGATGAAGAGCACAGGACAGCCCCCCTGGAAATGAAGGCCAGGTCTCCTGAGTCTGGGACTTGTATTTCAGCAGCTTAGAGTATTTTCTTGACCCCAGCCCTGGAGCTGCTCCTTCTGCCCCCAGTTCCAGTTTCTGTGAGCTCACACACTCTTGCTTCTTGTCAGGTGTTAGTGGCAATGATGAGAACCAGGGTAAGTGATAAAAGAGTGTGTTTTTTGGTCACAGATTAGGGGATTCCTAATGAAACAACGAGGTATGTGTGTGATCCCGTTTAAAACTACTTTCTCATATTAAAGAAAATTCACATGGCAATGCCTGACTCGCTATATTAGCACTTCTTGCCTTGGAAAGAGAGAACAGACTTAGAGGTGAGGCACCACAACAGCAGGGCACACCACGCCATGCAACTCTGCCTGTTTCCCCTGGAATTTATTAAGAAATTAATCCCTCTGGTTGCTTATAGTAGGAGTGCTTTTCCCCTCCTACCTTTGAAAGGAATATAAAACAAGGTATGATCCCAAACACATGAAGCCTCATAAGCAGAGGAGCAAACACAACCTCTCTTTTTAACAGGGAATTTGTCAGTTCAGTATTTGTCAAAATACTTTAGAAAATAATCAGCCTCTAGTTTCACAAGCATAGGCTGAGGCACTGAGAAGCCACAGGCATGTAGTATCACCCATCAAACAGATTAGAGGCATCTTCTTCCAGCTCAGGGACAAAACCGGAAGATCATACGCTGATTTCTGTTTCTAAAATGAATTCCCATCCAGAAATATCATTTTGCTTTATGACAGTACAGCGTGTCTCAGCCTACCCTCACACAGAGCATTGCCTAGTCATGTCTAATTGGTGCTGATCCTGCATGAGCTGTCCCTGTCCTTTGGGCCTGGCTCTGACTTTGCTACTCACTGCCATCAGGAAGCCGTGCAAGAGTTTCCTCTCTTGAAACTGGTCCACAACCAACACTCCATGTCAAGATGCATTGTCAAACTGTGGTATGGGCTTTCCCAGAGTGACCTGTCCTACACGGTGCTGCCAAGGGGAGCTCCACCTGTCCTTAGGGCCAGACAGTTCTGCCACGAGTTGGGCACAGACCCTGACCTCAGTTCACTCATCCCATGAGCACTTCCATCGACTATAAGCAACTGCAACAAGAAAAATTTCACCCTGGCCTCGTTCTTCCACAGGCTCCACCGTGTCTGTAAGACTCTGTTTGCGCTCCAGCTTCTCGTCAGCATGATTAAAGGCTGAGAGATGCCTAAACAAGTAGTCCTGTAACATATGCAAAAATCCTTCTGCAGTGATCAGCTCCTTCTCTGAGGGCCGCATCGCTCAGCCCGTGTCCCTTGGCGTGCTGGGCTGCTCCATCCCAGCTTCAAAGTTAAGGCCACGTCTTTGTTCCCTCATAAATATTTCTCCTCCATTTACGCACATCTTTTGTTCACTCTTCCCTTTGTGCAAAGAGGACTGAAAATTCTCACTTTGTGAACTTTTTAATGTGTGACAGAAAGAGGGAGACAAAGAATCCAGTTATTAGGCAGATCAGGTTCAGAATGAATCACAGAAGAGATTCTTCGTTCCATGACCTCATCTGAGAGGGCTCTCTGCAGCCTGGCTTTGAGTTATGTGGGCCTGGAATGGGAACATTGCTGTGAATATGGGACCCATACCAAGCTGACTCTTTCGGGAAACAGAAGGTTTTACATATAACCCGACTGGATACAAGCATTATAAAAGCCACTTCCCTTCCGGAATTAATTTTCTGTTGAATGGAAACACATTGAGCCAGATGGATCTATTTCAGGAGGAGGATCAGGCTGGCACAGGTCTAAAATCAAAGATTATTGGGTTTGTGTGTTCAGAGCTGGAATAGCTGAGGGTGAAGTGTTCGGTGCAGGTGCTGACATGGTCACGTCTGTGCCTAAGGGAGCACCCCGGGAAGGATGTGTTGAGTGAGTTGGCCAAATATTAAATTGAAGAAATATGTGAAATTTATAATTAATACCTGCAAACATTTTCACTGCTCCTTACAATACTAGCAGTGAGTAAGCAAAAGACTTTTTTCAACTGCTGAGAAAGTTGCAGCTTCTGGCAGATGCAAAAGTTCATTAAAGAGTGGTAGAAACAACTGGTCACCTGGAAGAAAAAGCAGGCTCCAGCAGAGAATTTGGCTGCCCACATCCCTGTGATGGTTTTTGAGTCAGCAGCCTAAATCCACAGACCTGGGTCCTGGGGCTTCTCTGGGTGACACAGAAATTACGTAACAGAACTCCCAAAAAAACAAAGCGGTTTCCAAACCCAAGGCTAGCACAGGCTCACACCTCAGCCACCCAACCACCCATTTTTCCAAGCCAAACCCACTCATTGCTCGTGGACGTTGAAAGCATCAAGTCTTCCAGCAGCTGGGCAGCTTAGCATTAGGCTGTTTAATAACTCCAACATGCTCAGCTCCCTCTCCCCTCACGCCCCACTCCCATCTGTTACATGGAGCCACCTGCAATCCATCAGAAGGTTTTAGGATTAACAGCTCTGTGCTGGAGAACCTGTTTTTCCTATTAGAGGTGTGAACAGTGCCTGGTCCCTGCTCTGCACCCGCAGTGCAGTGCTGGTAGCACACCCAGCACTCACCCCCAGCTCACACCAGCAGTGGGTGTCAGCACTGGCCACCAGCTGAATTCTGCTCGTGGCAGCCACCAGTGGGGCTGAGCTCTGCAGATACAGAACTTTGCAGCTATCAGTAGCCTCATTTTACACATGGCTGCATGACCAGAAATCTGTCTTACAAGGAATCTATGGAGCAACTGCAAATTTTCATCCTGAGGAAAACTAACCTTTGGGTTATACAATGCTGTTTCAATTGGGGATATTTTTAGTCTTATCACTGCCTTCAGTTCAGCATGCACAGGAAAGAATACCACCAATCTTTCCTACAACACAAGGCTTGCTTGAAAATGAGTTAATATAACAAAAAATACATTTTTATTTACAAAAGCTGTTCATCCTAGAGGCAAATGAGGGCTGTAGAAAAAATAAACTCAATTTCTAAAAGGGCAGTAAGGCCCCACTGCCAAATAAAATACAAAACCAGCATAAAAAATCCAAATGAAAAACAACCAATTAACCTTACCACCCCACCAAAAATGCTAGAGGAAAAAAAAAAAGGAAGCAGCAAACTTCCCCAGTATTGCAGGAAAGGGCTTTCCAGCTGTCTTCATGGATATCTTCCAAGACAAACGAGCTCCTATGCAACAAAACCCCTTTTTCTTTGCAAATGGTCCTGCAGTGCCTCTGACAAGGGAGCCACGATGAAGTGTTAATCTGACCTGGTCTGAGAACTTCTTTTTGCAAAATGCAAACTGGAGCCAAACAGTGCAAACACAGAAACAACCAGAGCCCCCAGGATTAGGAGTCAGAGGCAGGAACACAAAGTTCACCAGATCTCTACTAGAAAGGGGAATCCATCCAAAACCTTCAAGGAGGAAGGACCCTGCTCCCATCCCTACTGAAGGATTACAGAGACACAGCAAGACTTCATCCTTTGTACTACATATACATCACCACAACTACCAAATCTCCCGTTCATCCTGTGGCAAAAACGCCTTCACTTGGCCAAATTTGCTACTGGAGCTCCTGTACTGATAACTACTGACTGTGCTGATGCCTCTGGATCAATAGCAAAGATTAATTTAGGCAACTGATTTCAACAGGACTAAGTCCACGGGTGAGCTGAGGAGAATTTGAATCATTGCTGCAGTCACAAAAACCTACTCGAGGCAGTCCTCCCGTGCAGCCAGCAGTGTCTGTCACCCCACGCTGCTCCAGCACAGCAGGGCTGGCAGCAGCTGCACTTTGCTTAGAAAGCAGCATCACTTTTGTACCTGGCTTGGATTCCCAACTCAACACAACTGCTGACTCAATCACAGACGTGAATTTCTACAGCTCCCCAAGAACAAAACCCAGCAACATGCTGGGAATCCCAGAGAGACCAGCTCTGTGCGACGAATCCTGTGGCAGCAGAGCCCAGGGGCACGCAGGTAACACAGGCCTTTGCACCAGCAGCTTCTTTCCACAGACCTGTCTTGGCTTTGCACAGGGGAAGGAGTGTCAGGAATCTGTTGGGAGAGAGCAAGGCTCGTGCCAGTGCTGTGCCATTTTACACAGCTGCTCAGCCCAAGGGAGATCCTGGTGTCCCAGCAGCCTCGTGGGCTTGTTGCTCTAGCATAAAGCCCAGGAGGTTGGGACTGAAGCAAACACACACTAAAGAATCCCAGAGGCCAAGCATGTTCCTTTGTATCCTCATCCACCAAATCTGGGTTATTTAAATGTAATTCCCAACACTGGAATTCCAAACATTATGCTGTGAAACAGGTAACACTCTCCTGTAGTATTTTGGCATCAAATATCTGCCTGACAGAGCCATTCCAAAGTAGCAGAAAGCTACTTAAAGAGAAGCTCTTTTAAAAACCTTTTCCTTGGTTTAGTTTTCTTCATCACTGCCCATTCTCCCAGGATGACATGCAAATTACAGCTCATGTATTAAAAGTATAAATCAGACCGGTGGCAAGCGAAAGTGCTTCTGGAGAACGGCTCCATAGGAGGTGGTGCAAGGCTTAAGATATTCAGAAATCTATATTCTCATATATTCTCACCTCCTCTAAAAACGTTTTGCTCATTTACTTCAACAACTCTTCAGCCCCCAAGAGAACTCTGCGTCCACACTGCGCATGATGACAAAGCAGAATCACTCTATTGTCTCCTCAGCTCTCTACCCTGCTGCTGCCCTCAGACTCTCCTTCAAAGCCAGTAATCAAGGACATACTTGAAGGAAAAAAAAAACCAACAAAAAAAATTAGGCCTTTTGCCATTTGTCAGAGATTCTCAAAACCAGCCCTCTTCTACTGCATTGTTTCACTAAGGACTGCCCTCAACAAGGATACAAACCAATTCACAGCCCCAGGCTCATCCTCGGTTTGAGAGAAGACCCCTGAGAGCAAGTCATCCAAGTAAATTAAACACAAACACAGAATTGTTCAGAAATGAAATGGCCTGACAAGTGCAGTAAGAGGGGTAGGAAACTGGTGTGAGAGCTCTTCTGGAACATCCATTTCGCTCGATTTCCCACAAAAGGTGCTGCTGTGCTGTCTTTCCATGCCCAGCAATGAGCCCAGCTTAGCTGAACCAGGTGAAATAAAAGCTCAGTGCAAAGAACTGCAGAAGCACAAGCCCCTTTCCCTCACTGTGGGAGGAGAGCATCAAACCAGAGAGATGAGAGAGCAGAACTCAGCTCCAAAATATCCCTTCCTTGAACATCCACAGATGTGCACATACACATACACAGAGCTCACTTCATCTGGACCTACACCAGGTCACAGGTATGAAATCACTTCAAGAAATAAGAATTTGAAAGCCCAACAGATCAAACTGAGAAACCAAGGTGGTCACCTTCACCCCCAGCAGCACGACCATGTGTTTAAACTCAAAGTAAACCCAGCTAAATCAGAGGGCCCTAGACCAAGCTGCATCATGCTGCTTCCTGATTGTTGCCTTCTGTTGCATAAGTCAAGAAATCTTGGCTCAGGAGATGGCCTTACACTCTTTTTATCTCCTACAGGACTTGCTGAGTAACCAGCAAGTGCCAGTTGTGGTGTATCTTGTCTTCAAAACTGTCTGAGGAACCTAGATATTCCAGAACACCTGAAAGGATGAAAACTCTAAGGCAGCAAGACAGTTTTTCATCTGTTTGCATCTGCCCTGCTGTCCTAGAAATGGGTTTTCCTCCACTTATGAGGCTTTCAGATATTCACAGCCATTTCCATGGCACCACAGCTGTGAGTTTTAGGAAAAGCAGACACATCCAATTAGTATTTGGCTGCTTTAGCTCTGCGCTCTCGGGAGAAGATGACTTTGGGTCACTGGGAGGATCTCTCTGGCTTTCACTCTCAGGAACTGGAGGTGTCTTATTTCAGAGGGCAGTTTTGATCAATAGGACTACAGCAAGGTTGGAAGCTGCTCTGCTGTCACTGGCTCTCTTCCTTCCTGTTATCCAGAACATCACAGGCTCTTTTTATTTCCTTCTTTTTCTTTTTTCTCTTTTCTCTCCTTCAGTGTGTTGGTTTAAACTAAATGATGGTAATGACTACCAAGAGAAACCTCACAAACAACAGCAACAATAAAAAAGTATGCCAAGTATACAGAGAGAAACTGAGTGCCCATTAGTAAAGTTAGAGAGGGGCATTAAAAAAAGGGCAGATTTGTTAAACATGACTCATTTATTTTCCTTCCTTTCATAAATCTTAGTATTTCCTTGGAGAAGTGCCACACATTCAGTGTCTGGAACCTCATTCTTAAATGGTGCTCCTGGTTTAACTGCTACCTGCCTTTATTTATTAAAATATCAAACAAACAAACAATAAAACCCCCTAAACTCAAAAAACCAACTCCACCTCTTTCTATCAAGGGTATTAAGTTAAAGCCAGGTTTTCTAATCCTCTAAACCTGTGCAGTGGCTGTAGGTGTGCAACCACCACACTGCAGCTCTTCTCTGGGAAGATGACAGACTCATATTTGCTTTTCCAATTCCAGCTACACGTACAAAGAAATGGAAAGATACTGAACTGGAATACAGCTGAAAAGGCAACAAAAACAACATCAGTCAAAGGTTTTCTTTCTGCCTCTTTAAACATTGCTTTTAATCTCATATGGTACAAATGATTCAAGTTCCACACAAATGAGTCAATGATAAAATTACCACATTATTTTTTTTCCTGTCAAAATAAGCTTTCTTCCCAGCTACAAAGGCAAAAAGCAGAAACATTACATAAAAAATAGTTACCACTATATGAAACACAGAGTACAAGGAAAGACTTTAAAATCACTGATGTGCTGCTGGAATTGAGACATACTTTTTTGTATTTGTCAATATTTTGCAGAGCTGAGTGAAATTTTGCCTGTTTTACAAAAGAGAGCTGCCCTCTTTTTAAACTAAACTTTTAGAACTTTTCTTCCTAAAGTGCCTAAATAGAGTAATATTATTTCGAATATTACATTATATTTATATAAGGGCTATCCAAATATTGGCTAATTACGTTTTCCTTCTGTTGTCTTGGGGAATGAAATCTTGACCTTCCTGAAAGCACTGATTGTGAGTTCCCTGAGCTACATAAATCAAGACTAACACAACTAAAGTGGGTGTGATGGGGAAATTGGTCTTTTGGACTTGACCATCACTTTGCACTACAGAAGGTCAGGCCTGTAGCGACAGTGACTTACCCAAGCTTGAGAAAATGCCCCAGCACTATAGAAAACACTGTGAGGTAAACCAAGAAATGGCAGCCTAACTTAAAAACAAAAACAAAAAAAACCCAACAAGAACAAAAAAAAGTTGGTATTTTTCACTCCTGCCTTCATGAGGCCCAACCTTGCATTTCTTTAAAAATATCCTGAATATGAGACCGTGTGAAGAGAAGGCCCTCACCAAGATGAGGAAAGCACTGGGCTGAGATGAGAGCCTACAAGTGAGCAGATACTTCTGGAGATATTTATGTTAGCAGCAGACCATAAACACATAAAATAGAAATAGTTATAAAATGTGTGGGTATGAGAAGGTGCAGTTTCATTGGAACAAGGCTGCAGTCACACTAAATGTGACCTGTGCACACGTGGCTTTACCTCTCTCCTCTGCCAAGGAGCTGCTCTTCAGCTGAGAGCTGCCAGCTGTAAAAAGCTTCTTTTTGTCAAAGCTGATGTGGACATCCACATGAGTCACTTGCAGCCTGTTCCTAACCCTTACTTTCAAATATGGAAATCTGGACCCATTTTCAACCAGTCTCAAGCTCATGAAGAATAAACTGTCCTTTTAAAAATACTACTCTAACTTTTACCTATGCAGACTGCCAGGCTGAATTTTAAATGCAATCACTTGGCTTCCAATGCACTCTAAAAATCAGGAGTCCCAGTCAGCATGAATCAGTACTCTACACCCAGGACCTGCTATTTCCATCATTTTAAGCCGCTGTGCTGCAATTATGTGAATTGTCCACTTTTCCCCCCAGCCTCCTCCATGAAATGCATATGTAATGTAAACCCCATTTATCACACTGGAAATTGCTATTGCATTTAATCTTCCCAAAGAGAGCAAAATCGAATTATGATGTGTAATGAATGATAAACTGTCAAATTCAAGGGAATACTCCCAACTTATCCCTCCACATCTAAAACAGAACAGGTCAAAGGGGTCTAGTGTAGAAGACATGGGTAGGAAAACATGATGTGAGAATACATAATGAGAAGATGAAAGCTCTCCTAATCTTTGCAGATTGAATGAAATCTAATTACATGCTGTATTGATTGTTGTGTATTACTGGAAAGAGACAGTGAAAAGGGAAAAAGGCAATTAGACTGAAATTGTAGTCTGACCTTCAATTGCTTTTGCCATGAAAGGTTATGCTCTACTTGGGGCATCAAAAATTCTTTATCCTCTATGGCAAATCATTAGCAACAGACTTAGATGCAAAACTGATTAGGAGAAAAAAATCAGTCAATTAAATATTTTTTTAATTTTCCCCCTTTACAAAAGAAAAAAAGGCAAATGAAGAATATACCAAGGTGTTATGATTACGCCATTTAATGAATTGCTACCGAGTCTAGCTGGCATTAGTTCTATGTTGAAAGACAATAAAATATATCCATCAATAGCAATGCTATACCAAAAAATAAAAAAAATAAATATAGATTGCTCAACTAGATCTATAATAACTCTGTTTTTCAAAATAAACATTGTACCCAAGGTCAAACACCAGGAGGTAATACAAAGTCTCACCAAGAAAATTCCACTGACACGTTTCATTGCTTTCCTTCCCCTTTACACGCTCTGCTCATTTGCTTCCATGAAACCCAGCAGCAGCTGAGCGAAAAGAAAGCTTTCAGAAATACTATTTTTCCCAAGTTGATAAAAAACCAGAGCACGAGCCAAATGAAAACTATTGTTTGGGTGTATGTCTGCACGACTCTGCAGGGAATCGTGGCCATTCTCATTCATCCTGTCCTAAAAACTCTTGTTCTGCCAAAGATAATTGCAAGGACCAGCTTTCTCCTGACTTTCACGCGTGGTCCTCTGCGTTCTGCACGCGCCTCCACGGGCACTGCACTCGCTGATTTTATTCAGACTGAAAAGCTAATGAGTTCTCAAGTGATCAGTTTTGGGTTGCCTCTTTATACATTTGTAATGTTACTGCCTGTGTTTATTTTCCTTGCAGAAGGTACACACTTCTAAATAACATTTCCTTGATTGTAAGTAAACAAATGTGTGTGACAGAAACAAAATTCTGTGCAGCTGCAGGGCTGGTCTCTCACAGAGTGACTTTTTATTGCACTAGATCATCAACAGAGTCCCTAGAAAATCCAGGTAAGTCTTATGAGTTCAGGTCTCACCTGAATAGAAGAGCAAAATGAAATAAAAGAACACTGAGATGTCGTTACCAAAAATATACCTAATAGGTAGCTCTACATTTGCTATCTCAAAGAGAAAGGACCAAGAGCAGAAAACTGAAATACTGGGCTGGGCTGACCTGCTGCAATGATAACATTGAGCTGGACTCGGCCTCCTGGTGCTTTGAGGGGTTCTGGGTATGCAAGGAACTCGTGTTCCTCCTGAATAGAATCTGTCTCTCCATATAGAAGTGACTTTGACCCACCTTATGAGAAACTAACATCCAAGACAGCCTCAGTCGGCTCTCTAACCCTGTGATCAGGCAGCAGGTACAGGACAGGGTCTGAGAAACCTCACTCAACGTTCAGATGAAGCTGCAGAGCTCCAGAGCACACGGAGTGTTTGTGTAACACCAGCCTTGCTGTGTGGCACAGCACAGCCCTGTCAGACAGGCTCCCCTGAATCCCAATGCTGCCAGAGCAGCAATTTATGCCCACTAATGGCATAAATAATGATTCATGATATTAAAAACAGAATACCAGGGAGCTAAACCCAAACAGAGATGCTTGATACTGATTTAACTTACAGTGATGCAACTCTGATGATTTCAGTGGAGCATCTCCTAATTTCTTAGGACTTTTTGCTTTTGGTGAAACAGGATGGAGAAAAGAAGGGGTTTTTCCAGAATGATGATGAAATAATTAATCTGTGTTAATGTACCACTGCATCATAATAAAAAACCCAACAATCACATCAGAGAGAAATTAAAGGGAAATAAATAGCAAATTTGAACAGCTCAGCTTGAAAAACTTTCTATATTTTCCTGTGTAAGAACTTTCAGGAAAAGAAAACTGGCTGCAGTGTTTGATGTGACCTGAAGAAGCAACGTAACGCTAAGTTCAAGTAATTTCACCATGAAGTTCCATATCCAATAAATGAAATTAAAGAAGATGAAGAAAATAGTTCCCAAAATAGAGGCATACTCTACAGAGAACTTCCAGTCATTGCATGCAGTGGTGCCTGCCTAGCACGTTAAGGACTCCTGATGATTCACCAGGGAGGGGATGCTATGCTGAGATGAACACAGCGCAGAGAAATCCTACCTATGAGCAACACCAAGAACAAATCCATTTGGGCCAAAAAAACCCCCATTCATTAAGCTTCAACAGATACATCTTGCAGACTGATCTAATTTAGTTTGGGAACTTTGTGGAATTCATGAGAAGGATTTTCCTCTTAAATCCTACATTCTTCAAAACTGCCCCAAAATACGGTTAGAGACCACAGCTGCTGACACTTTCCCTCTAATTCCTGATTGTGTGGGTTTGGGACTAACAGCCCCACTCCACGTTCCCCCTCTCTCTGCCCCGTTTATCCAGAGGAGAACATAAGGGGATGCCTGCTCTCTAACACTTGCTGACACAAACTGCCTATTACCATAACAGCCCAACTTCCTTAGATTTATACATTCATTCACAAAGTAGTAATAGGAAACATACTTTATGCTAACCCTCCTATTTGTCTGCATTTTGAGACTACAGTAGCCTTTCTTAAATCAATGTTATGAGTTAAGATTTCCACAAGCAGCCCAGAAGCACATTTGCTGTACTTAAACACATTTACACTGAAAATTTTATTTGGTGAGAAACACTAAATGTTGCATTTATATTCTGATTTCATGCAAAGGTTCACTCCTTCAGCCTCTTCTTGTCCAAAACTCTGCTGTATTTAATCACATACTTATTTCTTTGATGTCTCACACTTAAAACTTTACAAATCTATGCAAATACAAATGCACTCATTTTGAAGAATTAGTTTCTATATGAAATGTTATCTGTCCTATAACAACTTTGGTGGCTTAGCCTGTTTTAACTACCATGGAAGGGTTCTTTGCTTACCTAGCAATATTTTTCAAGGCTGGTGAATTAGAATGGTAAGTCATAAAAAGAATTGGCGGATGCTTCCCCTCCTCATCAATGACAATAACAAATTTAAGTGGCAAAACCATTAAGGAAGCATATGGGTGCTATGTTTAAACAGACCATTAATAGTGCACAATGTAAGAACTCAGCAGAATGTTTTTAAAGTAGTTCTGAAACCAAGTATGTGACTTCCAGCTATAACCTAACAGGGTATTTGCTATACAAACAACTTCCTATGCAGAGTTAATGTATCCAGGCAAACTGTAAAAGCTGGTACAGTTTGTAGGGACTTCCTCTGACCCTGAAAACCCTGGACTGCAGCCTCCTTAACTTTGCATCTATTGAGGAAGTCCTGACTTTGGACCAAGAGTTGGCAGAGAGGCAGGGTGGTGGTGGGAGGCTCAACAAACCCCTCCAGCAAAACCCTGCAGCCCCTCTTCCCCTGGGCTTTCAGCACTTCAGCACTGGGGTCGGTGAGATCGGTGCCCCGGCTCCCCTCCCCAGCGGGGGGACACTTCGGGGGGTCCTGCCCAGCCTGCAGCACCCTCCCGGGGCACAGGGCGTCCCTCCCCGCCCCTCGTACCATTGAGCTGGTTGTAGACCACCTCCTCCAGGTGGTCCAGGCGCTGCAGGATGGACTCCCTGTCGGCCAGGCTGCCCACCTTGGCGCCGCGGCTCCTGGCCCGGCGGTCCGCGCTCCGGACGATCTGCACCAGCTCCTGGGAGCGGTCCTGGATCCTGCAGTAGACGGAGAAGAGGATGATGCCCACGAAGACCAAGATGTTCACCGTCAACAAAGTTTTGATTTTCCGTGCCACCGCCATGGGAGCCGCGGGCGCGGTGGCGGGGGGCGCATCCAGGCGCGGCG